>JAQGCH010003646.1:0-10227 GCA_034699485.1 Nanhermannia elegantula | reverse complement strand
CACATCAATATAATTCTTATGCAATGCGTGACTTTGAATCTCAAGCATTCATATGTCTCAAACTGTTTCATTCATTTTTTAGAGATAGAGATATTACGTTACGCACAATAAAAACTCATTTAAATATTTAATTATGAAGATAAACATAAAAACTAAACTTAGACCAGTCTTCTATTATTAGTGCGCAGGATATTTGATATTTCATTCATCTGTAAAAATCAAACAAATGGGTAGTTTCGAGTCTACGCTTTTTATAGTAAAAAATTATTTTTAAATATCAATTTTTGACAAATACTAATAAAACTTTAGGGAATTAATTTAAATTAAAATAACTGAATTTGTTTTAATACTTAAATAACTCATTTTTTAAAAGATACTCAGGAGTTAGCAATAAATTATTGGAATATCAAACTGTTGAAACTGAATACAGATCTCATTACTCTATTGCACTTTTTTATGTGGAACATCTATAGAATATTACCGGTAAACCATTTTAAATAATTCTGATCTAAAAAGCCCACATATGACTTATTATAAAGGTTAAGACGTATGTACAGTCCCATAAAGATTTTACAAAATGAAAAATTAATGAACCTGTTAGGTTAAAAACCAACGTATCTCTAGTTATTATAAAAGCAAGTGAGAGCTTCTTTTTGAAACTTACAACAGGACTTACAATTGTCATACTTTTCAGTTTTTACTAGTTTTTTAACAAATATTGCTTTAAATTTAAAAAATTACTAAATATTTTATTAATATTTAATGTTTTGCTAATATAAGAAATTATACAAATATTTTACCTAATATTTTATCTAATTATTAAAAGTAAATCTGAGAAAAACTTAACATATTTTAAAAATTTTGGGCTGAAATCAATTTTAAAATGTTTGGCAAAAGAAAGTGATTCAAAAAACTCATGAGTCATGACAGACGAGTTTTAGACCTCACAGAAAATTCTCGACTCATTATAGCTTTCTGTGCATGTCTACCATGTCTGGTCTCAGTCGATGGTTAACACACATCTGTATTAATAATTAATTTAATTTATGATAATTTAACAATTTTTTCTAATGTTAACAAATTTTATTTATTTTTATAAATTAACAAAAATAAAGACTATATTAAGTCAAGAATATGAAGAAATTGTGTAATTGTTGGACTATTTTAAACATTTAATCTGTAATTCGAACTATTTTTTAATAATAAAGTTTCGTAATTCAGTCTTTCAATTGTTGCCAAAATATCTTCTTTTCCATTGAATGGAATATTGAATTTCGAACAGATTTCTGTTATTTCTTTGACACTAAAAGTGTTGCATTCATTTTGTTGAGCAATTATTTGTAATGCTTTTATCAAATTGAGAGCCTTTGCCTTTTTGCTCGAACCAGACATCGAATGATTGGTCGGACAAATAGTTGAAACCATTACATACTTATCAAGTGAATGCTCGACGATATCGATAACATCTAAAGCGTCCTCTTTTGATGCGATTGATCTCAATTCCAATTTAGCTCTCGATTCAGTCAAACGATAGAGAATTTCCAAATTTCTTGTTTTCGATTTTGAAATTTTTGTTTTTGCGATTTTATGACAGAATTGGTTCAATAGAGCTCTCGCCTCATCACTGATCACCGGTTGGATGTATTTGTGAGCGTATGAAATATACTTTCGCAGAAGTGAATGAGGAATAAGATCTGGTTTTTGTTCTTCGGGCCCAAAAATCAATTTACACATTAAATTACAATCAGTTCTTCCACTTTTGAAGGACTGTGAGTACAAAGAAGTGTCGCTTGAATTAAACGATTTGATAGACTCTGAGTTTTGACTATTGGAGACATTAAGACGTCGAGAAAATAATATATTTTTAGATAATTTTGAGTCTAATTCTTGGTCAGGACTGTCGAGCAGTGCGAACATTAAATCAAATTTGGAAACAACCGATTCGTTTACTTTGATGTTTTCCCAAACATTTTTGGACTTATCATAAGCACCGCTCACAGGATTTGCGGCCGCAATGATTGCAGTTCTGGCCGACAGCTTATGGACTAAACCTTTCTCTATGACAGAGACTGTCTGGTGTTCCATCACTTGAACCAATGCCTGGTGTTGTTGTGCTCTCATTTGATCGAATTCATCGATACAACAAATACCTTATAAATAGTATTAAATGTTTAGTTCAATAAAGTGAATCAAAAATATAATATATTATAAAATATTAATAAAAACCCAAATCTGCAGAAACGAGTTGTCCTTTTTTGATGACATCCCTCCCTTCCTTGTGAACCACATTAGCGACCAATCCCTGAATGGTTGAAGTGATTCCACAAACGTATTCACATTTAGGAGCCATAGACTCGACTGACTTGAGTAACAGGTCTTTACCCGACCCGTGATTTCCGATTATGAGAACATGAATCTGAGCTCTGATTCGTATTTCATCGCATTCTTTGTCGTATTTATGAGTTCCAGAAAAGAGCGACAAAAGGAGCGCTGTCTTAACCATTTCGTGTCCGTATATTTGTGGACAAAGCGATGCTGTCATCAAACGAATCAAATTTGTTTCGCTTTTTATTTCCTGTAAAATAAGAAAACATTAAATATTTTGTAAAATAATATTTTAATTAATTAATAAATATATTGATTACAGAAATAAGTTCCCAGTCTTTGAACTCACGGTCGATATGATGGTCATTGTGTGGGTTGTGTTGGTATTGATTCCAATAGTGATATGTTTTGTCTTCAGTTTTCATACGTTTTAAGCATTGAGTCCAACACTCGTTCATGTCTTCACTCGTTTTCATTATCTATTGTTTTGATATTTGTTCTAAAAGTCTTCTAAATATCAATATTCGCACCAATGGTCTGATTATTCATTAATTTAATTGATTTGTTTTTTAAGATGTTTTTGTTTATGATTTATTCGAATTTATGCGCAAATACTTAAATACTTTTACTGCGCATTCAGTTCTGCACATAACTGAGTCCTCAATGTCTTTATTATACAATAAAACACAAATACAATAAACATTTTAATAATAAAGAAATAAATAATTTTCTAATCAATTGAGAAAAATATTAAATAATTTAAATTAAACAAAAACATTGCTATCATTTGAATGAGTTTTAAATAAAACAAAACTTTTAAATAATTAAATAAAAGATACGATATATAGAAATAGTTTTGATTGTATCGCATATTATGTAATACAGAGAGAGATAAATAGAAAAGAGAAATGGTTTCCGACAAGTCTTCAGATGGTTCTCATGGTTCTCATGGTTCTCATTCTTCGGCGGTGAGTGAGTCCACTCTTAAGTCGGACATAACAGTGGAAGAGCTGAACCAACTGTACGCACGCGCGGCGGCGCAGAGATTCGATGAGATTCCGCGATATCCGTCTTCATTCTCGGGCGGAGTAATGCCGATGAATATTAAGGGAAGATTTGATAACGAAAGGGAACGACTCGGACCTGATTTTAATGAGGCTGAAAGGCAGTGGAGACTCAAATGGCTGAAAGACCAAGAGTTGCATCCGTCAGAGCCTTTCGAAGTGAAACAACTCTATAATGAATATCACAACGGTTTGAGACGTTTCTACAGAAAGCCTTTGGATCTCTTTCAGAGCGCTTTAACTCAATATATTGTAAATATTTATTTCCTTTCATTGTTTAATTATTTCTAAATTAATGTTAATCTGAGTTTAGAGCCCAGACAGAGCCCGAACTGCACGCAATCTGATTGGAAAGGGATTTTTGGGTTACCTCTCATTTCTGGGTGTCTACTATTTTATTAAATACAACGGCGCCAACTGGGAGAAGCACAGAGGCATTCGAGTCAACCCTCAGAGAGAAATGATTCTTCCCGGAGATGTTCGCTTTCCTCGAGAGGACCCGCGGACTGAGTCGTGGCAACACTTCGACAGAGGATTTCATAAGAGAAAAACATTTCTTAATGAATAATATACAGTACATAATGTAGTTATCAATTCAATGTTTCAATCGTTTCTGTTTATAGTCAAAAGTTTATTATATATTAGGACTTATGTAATAATTGGTTAGAACTTATTGGCTTTGATTTAGTCGTTCTGACAATAAATTGATTTAAATTTTATTTTTAATGTTTGAATCAATTAAGAAATAACTGCAAACAATAAGTGTAGACTCCCCTCTATGTGAGGTATATTTGAGTGAATAAATACTGAGAACCATAACTTAAATACACGTCTATTGATAGTGATGTTAAACGGTGGAGCGTTTGGCGCTCTGTGACGAGTGCCAAGTCTTCAAACATAATTTTTTATGCAGTATAAGTGTTTTTAATATAATAACCTTTAATTTTTTACAAAATACCTTCTATTTTATACAGATTTAAGAATTATCGTGTTTAAGATATTGGGACAAAGAATTATTGTACAAAAAAGTCGAGTGGTATCAAAAAATCGATGGTTTTCTGAGAATTTTTTGAAAATTACATAAGAAAATTTCACATCAATGAAAAATTTAAATTATTATAAAGTTTTGAACCTTTCTGTCATTTTTTAAACCGTAAGCCTCTTATCTCAAGTTTTAAAATGAGAAGTTTTGCAATTTATTGGTCAGACCCGACAAAACCCGAATTTAGTCAAATTTATTAAACCTGAAAACTAATGGGTCTATTTTAAAGTTAATAGATTATAGTTTTTACAGCTTTTCTCAACAGATATAGCATTTTTGAAAATCTTGGAAAATATATTAAACTAAAGTAAACTTTTCCAAAAATAGATTCATATAGAGAGTGAATAAAACAGCAAAAGTTTTGAAAAATTTGTCCTAAATTAGTATTTTACATAAAATACAATTTTTACGCGTAATTTTCGAAAATTTCTTGAAAATTACACGCGAAAAGATAATTACTATAATTAACCAACGCTAGATATGAGCGGCTTTCAAGCTTTTACCAAATGTGGTTGAAAGTACAGTGAAACCCGCTTAATATTAACCAATTGGTGCAGACAAAACGGTTGATATTAACCGATATTTACAATAAATGATTATTTTTTAAAACTTCATTTTAATGTACAGTATACCAAAATGAAATAATATGTCAAAATAGATATAAAAGACTTAATGAAAGCAAATTACATTTAAATTATATAATCGTCTGATTGTTAACCAAAAGCGTTGTATGATTTCTAATTCAGTACAACCACTACAATACTCAATAGACTATTTCGTACATTTTTTTTGTTTAATAATGGATGAAAACCACTGTTTTTCATGTTTTATTATAAACTTTCAAATACATTCATTAAAATGAGAATTTTCTTCAAAACACATTTTTTATATATAATTTTACGATAGCATTGATTTTTATCAATTTTAATAATCAATTATAACTCAATTTATATTTCAATTTAGACGAAAGCATTTTGAAATCTTTTGGTGGCTTAGCCTACGGCTGTGCTTCGCGTGAAGACTTTTCTAAAGTTCATGCTATCAAATACAGTCCCAATTAAATATTGCAAAACTAGCGGTACTTCTATTTCCTATGAAAATAATGAAATCATTGAAAACACTAATAATTTCTGAATAACTTAACGCACTTTTTCAATGAGAATTTAGTTCTCTTCTAAACAGAGAATCAAATAAATAAATACAGTTGTACTGTAAAACAAAGTTGAACTCAGATTTTTTACTTACCTGAACAGTAAAATTAAACGTTTTTGGGCAACAAAATGAAAATTAGTTTGTTTTTAATTGAAAACAATTATATTTTATTATTGGGATAAAACAGTATTTCAACAAAAGTAATTGAATTTAATTAAATTAAAATAATTGAAAGCAAAGTTGAAATACATGAATAAAATAAAGATGAAATACATTATGAAATAAAGATTTAAAGTAATGCCGCAATATTTGAATAATAAAAGAAATAAAATATAGAGAAAAATCGAATCAAACATTAAAATAGATGTATTGTAACTATAAATCGTGATTCCTGTAGACGAGACAGTAAATAAACTTATATTAAATGTTTTTCTGTATTTAATTTAAAGTATATATAATTCAAATAATTTTCACATTCGATTATAATTTCATGATATAAAGCGTCAAAAAATTGATTATTAATAATAAATCAATTTTTAAAATTCATTAAAAGAAATTAATTCGGATCAAAAACTCCATAAACTTATTTGTTTATGAGATATGAGTGAAAAATAAAATTTTATGTCATGTGTTAAATGCGGCAAAACTTTAGACTAAAAATAAAATATCAATAAATGAAATAAAATTTATGAAAATCGCTTTTCGTAAATGGTGTAGACGTAAGCGCACCACAAACTGGTTCGAACTGCTCGAGCGCTTGCCGTCAACTCTTTGACTAAATCAGAGATCTGTTCGACGAAGACCTCAGTGACTAATCCTGTATTTGAAACATTACCGGTATTTGAGAGCATTTCATCTTTTCTCTTCATTTGCAATTTGCGAATCATTTCCAACCATTTCTGAACAGAATTATGAATGGATTCACTGAACTCGCAGTCGTCTCTCAACTGTTCCATTTTAGCGATAATTGTAATCACTTTTGCGTGTTCTCGAGACATATCAGTGATGAGTCGATCCATTTTAGTGGCGTTTTGTGGCGGACGCTGTATTGGGATGTTGTTAGCGCTCGAGATCTTATGACCACTGAAGGCGTGACTCAGTTCGCACTCAATCTAGAGATTAATTAAATTCAAATCAATTGTCAATTATTTATAACCTTATGTACTGTAATAACTGATTAACTCGTAATTGAATACCTTTTTGCGCTCTTTTTCCAGATATTTGAACTGTTCATAACATCGCTCCAAATGATAGTTAAGTTTATTTATGGATTCGATTGCATTATGATTTGAATTTCTGGCACGAATTGATCGCATGAGACGAGAGGTCTGATGACTGTTATCTTGAAGGGAATGATCAATAATTGGCATTAATTGAGGATATGTTTGATTCTGATTGTAAGGCATTGGCTGTGATTTGGGTCGAACTGAAGCCTGATTTGCCTTCTGTTGAGACCAGTCGTGAGGCAATTGATGTGGCATTTGATGTGACAATTGTTGCGACAAATGTTGTGCTGAAGTGGTATTCATTGCGCGGATTTGTTGTGGAAATGACTTCATGTCTGCATAATTCTGAGATAACATCACTTCTTGTGTTGGAATTAATGGCATTGAATTCAAGTTATAAACCGAATGACTGGAAGTCATGCCATTCATACCATTCAAATGGTATTCGTATTTGTTTTCATTATCGACTGCAATGTCTCCGCAATTAAACAAACAATTGTTTGCATTATTGTTGTAAACATTACTCAAGCGATTGGTCTTCACGTTAGGGTTGTCTCCGATCAGCAGTTTATTGGTGTTAAAGACCACCGAATCTCTGGACTGACTGGCAATCAATCCATTAATCAATTTAGTGATTTCATTGCTCTTCTCATTAATACTCATGTCTTGTCTATTATTGCTGTCATTGATGGCAATCTTGCGATAGTTGTCTTGCGTTTCAATATTAAGTGCAGACAACTGTTCAACAAATTGTTGGTTGGCTTCAAACGACTGGTCGAGCACTTCATTGCTCGCATTGGACACAACACCTATCAGTACAAATCATTAATTAATAAATATATGTTTTTAAAGTATTTAATACATAGATTTTGTGTGTAATTCAGTGGATCCCAACTCTGCTCTCTCTTATACTTCTTTTCATCCATTTATTATATAATTTGATACAAATCTGACTCAAGTTTTGTTATTAATAATAAACTCTGAAAGCGTACGGACACAAGTGATCAACACATATAAGGAGTCAAACTGTCTCTCGAACTCTCTTTAATTTTTTATCAAAAATACTTCAAAAGTTTTAAATTTTGCATAACTTCTAATCAAATAAAGAAAGTAATGCAATAAAAAATTAATGCCTTTTATATACTACTATATGTGTGCTATCACTCGATCTGTTCTAACACTAAAAAGAACTAAATCTCGAACTCAAATAACTTCTAAAATGCTTTTAAAATACAGTGATTTCGAATGAGAAAAGATTTGTTGCTTTGAATCATTGTTTTTAATACAATATTACTGCAAAAAATATTGAGTGAAGTGTACTATAGTTTAGAGTCATCTGTTCAGTGATGCGTTCGTTCGTCTGTTCTCTGACTGATTGTTATTTGTTATCAATTGTATGAATCAATTGACAAATATTAATATCATTTTATTTTACAATAATTTAATATTAAATTATTTAATGATTAGAATAAGACATAAAAGTAAATAACAATACGAACACAAACTTATAGAGCAATACATTCTGTAATAATTACAAACATTAATCAAAAAATAGTATTAAATAATTGTCTTTAAGTATTATAAATAGTGATCAAAATAGGCTCGAGCTTAGGCTCGAGAGGCTCTCTATACATACATAAAATAGTAAAGTTATAGAAGTTTTCAAACTGAGAACTACTTTGAAACCTATGATTTCTTTTGCAAATTATATTATGGTTACTGACATTCAAGTCTGAGATTCAAAATTGATGTTAAGCTCAAAGGTGTGATACAAATGTAAAATTGAATGCAAATCAGTTCCTAATGAAAGCCTAATGAAAGCCTACGGAAAAACTTTGAGTCTTCTCTAATACATATTAATCTCTATATCAGTTGATTGTTGAGAATGTTTGTGGTTCTCAACTCTTGAAATGCAAATAAAGAGTCAATTATCAGAGATATTTAAAAATTTGTCTAATTTTAAGCAAAATGCATAACTAATACCGTTTATGTTAAGGTTCTCACAATTAAATAGATTGAAGTTTAGATTCTCAGAGACATTAAGACAATGAACTCATCAATAAGTGTTAAACACAAATATATGACAATTTAGCATAACTTTAAACTACAGAATATATTATTTTAATTCTATATATTGTAGGCTTTGATAGAGCATTAAAAGCAAAGTGTGAATGGACTCCAATTAATTAATCATTTTCTTATTTATTTTTACTTTTTGTTCAGAAATTTAAAATAAGGAAAGTTTTTGAACACTAAAAATATTTCAAAAGGTTATTCAAATCAAACATTTTTTCATTTAGTGTAATAATCATTATTGAGAACACGTTTAAGTGATTATCTATTTAATAGACTATAGACTATACCGTTCTATACTATAGATCGAAGTTTTCACTTAAGAAATAAGATATCACATAAAGTTTTTTATAACAAGAATTCGATTAAATAGTAATAAATTTTAATTGAGAAAAATTAATTAGAATTAGTTTATAGGTTTACTTATAGCAAAATAGAAGACTTTTGAGACAAATATGATTTATATATGCATTTAAAGGGTTTTAATTGAATGAAATGATAATTAGAAAACTTTGACGACAACTAAGAATGACTGATACAGTAGTTAAGTGACTGATACAGTAGTTAAAGAACAATTTGAAATATTTAACACTAAGCTCTTTCTCATTATTGTCTATTAATACTTCAATTTGGTTTTTATATTTGTTTTAATAACTACTGTACGACTATTAGCTATGAGATCCCTCTGAGCACTTATTTTTCAAACTAAACAATATTTATTACTAATTTATGTTTATTACAAACCAAACACTGATTTAAATTAATTGAACTCA
Organism: Nanhermannia elegantula; assembly: GCA_034699485.1. Taxonomy (NCBI): domain Eukaryota; kingdom Metazoa; phylum Arthropoda; class Arachnida; order Sarcoptiformes; family Nanhermanniidae; genus Nanhermannia; species Nanhermannia elegantula. The sequence goes on along the minus strand of JAQGCH010003646.1, from coordinate 572 downwards.
AATTAAATGACATATAATATACACGAATGCTATAATTTGATTGAAACACGATTTTAAAACACATGAGATGAGTCTCTTTTAAACTACTATTAAACTAAATAATAAGATATAATCATCACATAAATAATATTTCTTATAAACGGAATTTGAGTTCAAACAAAAGTTTTCCCTTGAGATTGAATTGAGTTTGAAAGCAATACATTTTGAAACTATTTTCTTATTTAATCAGATTTTAATGACTTTTTGATTCTAATACTAGTATAAGTGGTATAAGTGAATAAACCAGAACTACTAATGTTTTAGTTTTATAACTTAATAATTTGCATATTATGAAGAGTTAGTCCTGAGTCAGGACTCCTGACTATTGAAATGTAACTTTTTATACCGTATACCAATTCAGTGAAAAGGTATGCGATTCTAATTTGCATACACAGAATATATGATTGTAAGTGATAATTATCATTACTCTGCGCATAATATTAGACCTGCATTAGCTTTGAGTTAATTTAATACTTATAATAAATTTTAAACTTAATAAAAGAGTAAATTGCATGAGAATTACCTGTATTACT
>JAQGCH010003645.1:0-10229 GCA_034699485.1 Nanhermannia elegantula | reverse complement strand
GTCTTCCCCTCTCCAGCGCTGAACAACACGAAGCGGTTCGAGACTCTGTTCATATCTATTGCGAATGGATGTCAGCCCTCACACCACAAAAGGCTAAATACAAGTCCATCCCATTCCCCATAAGAGACGGTAACACTTGATGTGATACATATTTAAACTAAATGTCACTAAAATTGTTTCTATCTATAGATCCGAACCTTTATTTCCGTAAAATATTAGAACACATTTATAACATATTTATTCCGAGAAGTTTTAGTGGCAATGAAAGCAATTTATTAGACGTGATCTCACGTCAGGCCGTATTATGTCATAGACTTTTGCGTACAATTGAATGCATAGCACATGATGAACACAACCTTATGGACAGAGAGACCTGGGATTCGTTGTTAGTCTTTCTGTTAGCCATTAACGACACCTTATTGTCGCCTCCGGTCGAGGCCAACGACATCGGGACACAACTGTGCGAACGTATAGTTAGTGTGTTATTTGAGATATGGCTCATCGCCTGTTGTCGTTGTTTTCCATCGCCTTCTTATTGGAAAACATTCCAACACTTGAGCATCAGTTGGAGGCACAGACCGGCACTTATTGATCAATGGAATCGAATTAATTATGCCTTAACTCTAAGATTAGTACAACATATGACTCCGTCTGGTTATGATATTAACGCCAATACTCCAACACTTCAGAAAAACTTTTTAAATACCATTTTAGATGAGATGAGCGAAGAAACACTTAAGCAGAGTTGGTATCGATTCCTGCATATCATCGGAAATCCGGTGGATTTATGTTCGCCCGATATAATTAGCAAAACAGATAAGTTCTATCACAGCGCCTGTGCGTCCGAGAATGTGGTTGACCCCCGACAACACCCCTGTCTTAACAATTTGCCGCATATTTTTCACAAAGCTATGAAAGGACTTTCGGTACTCGTCGACACATTTTTAGGAATACCTGTAGTTGTGGATGACGTTGATTTGGATGTATATAAGTCTACGGCATCCGTATCTTTATCGTCGAGTAGTATTCAGCCACCGGCGACTCCACCTGAGAGACGAAAGCCATCTTTTCCATTGAATATAAACAAAGCGCCGAATAAAGCGTTGGGAACAACAAAAAATATGGTTTTGAGAGTCGAGCCAGTCGTCAATCCTTTACCAACGATCACATTTCCGTCAGCGCCCGAATATATTTTACCGCCAACTCGACCGAAGTCTACTTCCATTTTAGACATATTGGGCGATTGGCTCTTCCAATCTGCTCTGTTCGGCTCTGATTTAAAAGATCAAATGGAAACCAATGAAATGTCGCGATCCAACAGTTCCGCATCTTTTACACAATCCATTGATTCGCAACGAAAGGCATCGGCAGCTTCTGATAGAATACAAATCGAAACATTACCACTTATCAGCTCAGAGAGCTTTGAAGCGGGTCAGGCAGAGGCTATTGGAGCGCTTTGTCGGCTCTTCTGCTTCAAGAGAGCCGACGAAGAAATTTCATTAATGCTTAACAAACAATCTCATCCGGCGTTTCAAAAGGTTTGACCACTTTTTATATTGTTGTGAACTTCTATTCATATTGTTTATGTTCGCATTTCAGGTGAAACATTATTTAACGAGATTTCATTTGGCACTACAGTATGGCCTATCCATCAAAGAAGTAATAATTTTAAATTCTATTTTATAAAAATTTCACAATATTTCTTAAATTTTTTATAGCCATTACGTCGACAATTATTAGCGAGTATTTTGATAAACTCCGCAAAAATATTCGAAGTCGATCTTTCGGGAGGAAGTCTTTTAATTCCACACTTTTTGAAAGCAATGGAGATCTATCTGATTCCAAAAGAGAAATTAAAGTGAGATTTCTGTATTAGCGCTAATTGTTCTTAAATAATACCATTTATCATAAATTTTAGCCATAAATTTGAGACTGAAATCCGTCGCTCGTGTATTAAATTGCTCTTATCTTTGTTATCATATCCATTACACTTCAATGAACTTCCCATTAAAGGTATTTCAATATTAGACTACTGCTGATCACTATCTATATAACTAATATTTATAAAACCAATTTAAGACACATTAAGTGAAACGCCTTCAACAACATTCCAATCACTCCGTCCACGACTTATCAATTTGTTAATTCAAGCGCTTTCTGGAGAACCTGATTCTACAAACGTTCAAATGATTTTGGGTAATGTCTCACTTTATACTCATTTCACTAATCATTTATTTATAATAATATATGTATTTTTGTAAACTTTAGGAGGTTTTCTACTTACTCTCGAAGACGCGGCAATTCATGAGAACTTCTATCCAACAGAATCTGAGAACAGCATCGAAACAATTCGGAGCAACTCTTTCAGTGGTGAGTAACAAATGTCTGAAATAAGTTTTGAATTCTGTCTCTGAAAAAGTTGTTCGATATTAACGTTTATAATAAATTGAATGCAACGGACAGAACCTTTAAGAGCCGAATCACCAGGACTTCAGTTGAGTTTCACTTTTGGTCCAACGAGTTGTGACTCGAGTCTGGTCTCTACTGATATTCCATTTTCAGACGATGGCAAAGGAATTCCTGGTATTAGAGTTTGTTATGGCTGACAATCATCTTTTGACTTAAACTTGAGAGCTTTCGGCATGGCTTTAGACAATTCTCTATTCTGACTAACTTTTAATTATTTATTTTGATTTTCAAATCAATTAATAGTAACTTTATTTTCGCTCAACTAATAATATCTTAATTCCAAACATAGATACTGCCAAAGGATTGTTTGGACGGTCTCTCTTCCATGTGGGACATGTTCTCAACAAATGCAGAGATAAGAATCAATACGATTCACACGTTTCGTTGGCAGCTCTTGAAGTTTTATCAGCGATCGGACGAATCCGGTTATCGAATGGGTCTAAAAGTCCATTATATTCGAGTTGTTTTATAGAATGCAAAGACACTATAAAACAGATATTTTCATTCATTGAGAGCCAATGCGATAAACCGGCGCCATTCCATTCAAAGGACATGCATTCCACTATTGTTGCCGCCTATCAATGCTTAGCCGTTTGGTTTCACGAACACCCGCACCTTCTCAAAGACAGAGAATGTATTTCAATGCTTCTCGAAGTTATAGAACTGGGAATTTCCGGATCAAAGTCTAAGAAAAATGGGTTTGTTTTTAAAGCTGATAAACAACTAAAACCGGCGTCAATGAGAGTTCGAGAGGCAGCCGAATCATTGCTTACTCTATTGATGAATCACTTTGGCTTTTGTCCGCCATCTCCGTGTCCGCCCGAAACTATAGTCGGTTCGTGTCTTTTGGACGAATCGAGTCTTTTGAAGTATATGTTTCTCGGAAATAACTTAACACTAGAAACGGCTTGTGATCGGTTCAAGTATTTTGTAAACGACAACCTAATTATGTTAGCTATTCTGGACCACCCAAATGATAGAGAAACCGTTTGTATAATACGTTCTCCATTTGGCAAATACTGCTGGGCTTTCAAGTTTCAAAATTTGCCGCAAAAACATAATTACAAAACGTCATCAGAATCAGTGCCGCGTCCATTGCCCAAAAGTGAGACCACATCCACTACACCTGTCGCTCAAATTCGTCATTTTCCTGAATCATTAGACAAAATAAGATCAACGAAATTGTAAGTTCAAGTTCAAGTTCAAAGTTCAAGTTTTAAACTTTCAAAATTTGTTTGAATTGATAGCGACGTAATTGTTCCAAATCTGTCGACAATGATCGCCGAATCGGCCGAATTCAAAACAGATAATGAAATTATGCTAAACATCATTGAAAAAGTAGAGAATCACATGAAATATGAAAAACAAAAGCTTCACAAAACTTCATCAATCGGTAGAAGTACTGAATGTAAAGAGCCTTCAGTTTCAACCGATTTTGAAGCCGCGCGACTCATACTCTCTCATTTCAGTTTTCTTACATTCGAAACATTACAGGTATAGTAATCAATATTTATTAATATTGAATAAAATTAACTGTATTTCAAATTCAAAAGGACGCACCAATGGGTCAAATGATACCCTCACTCATTGCTCTTAATCATAAATCTTCAGATTTCGCATCAAATTTGAAAATTCTTGACTCTATTTCGAACCGTACGAGTGATACTATTTTTGTGTTTTATGTGCGAAAAGGACTTAACACTGCTGAAGACATACTCTCCAGTAATAAACAGCAAACAATATCAAACTCTCAATTTAGAGAATTCGTACATTCTCTCGGATCTATTGTTGATGTTAAGAGTCATTCTGGTTGGACAGGACATGTGTCCACTGCATGGAAAATCATTGAAGAAGATAATACCTGTAGTTCTAAACAAGTGACTGAAGAAGAGAACAGTTTGACATTTGATGGACGAAAACATGTTCTTTATTGGGGTGATGTTAGTCACGAAATAGTATTTTTACTCCCATCCGGTCCTGTAATAGAAGACGGAGACAACTCTTCACTTGATGGCGATTCTAAGTTGAGGGCTGCGAGTGATTCGCATTCAGACGCAAGATCTGTGTCCAGTATGAGTGATGACGGAAACGCTAGCAATCAATCGAAAAATATGTCTGAAAATGAGACCACAAGAAGTAGTTTAAGGCGTAAATTTAGAAATCATTTACTGCACAACATTGGCTGTGATGTTAAAGTACTTATTCTATGGATGGAAAGTATGGATGACCACTACTCCCTACCTATTAGTAAGTTTAGAATCAGATTCATTTGTTCAATAAGTTACCAATATTTGTATTTCAATTGATTAATATTTTTAGACACTTTACTGTTGACAACTGGTACTGGAGTTGAATCTAATTTGAGTTTATGGAAAGATTATATATTAATTTTGATCAATCCGTTGAAGAACGGACTTTTCCGAATTACAATCCAAGGGTCTGCCGGACGGTTAGCTCTATATAATTATTTAAATTATGATTTGATTACTTATAAACTTTATATTAAAAGGACTCCAATGGCATTACCACTCATTGATGGAATGGTAGTCAGTAAACATATTTTGGGTACATTTGTCAGACTCACTGCTTTGAACATATGTAGAAGACGTCGTCTCGACACTGAAAGGTATTAACATATTTAATAATTTGTTTAATTAATTGTATTTTATTTGATGTCAGTTTCCAACCGCCTCACGTCAAACGAAGACTGAAAATACAAGAGATTGTTAACAAATACCGTGTACTGTTACCTGAGTCTGAATTTTACAATTCGTTATTCACTTCGAAATAGTTTATTAAATGTTACAGAAATGACATCATATCATGTATTGTATTATTAAATATAATTTATTTAAATTCAATTATTATTCGTTATACACGTTTTAAAATAAACTTTTTGTGCAATTAAAAGATGAATCAATTGATCAAAATTTTTATATAAATATAAGTCTAAAACAAATTCTAAAAACGGAATAATTCGTAATCCATTCGTCGCTTTTTGATGTGGAACAAGTGCTCAGATAATTGATTGGTTCCCGACCTGAGCCCTACTCTGTCCACAACCGCTTTAATGAGCTGTCGCCATAATTGCTCACATTTATAATGGTTTGCTTCACTATGTCGAGTAATTCTTCGTGCAATTCATCGATTGATTTGTTGGCGGTTATGATCTCAATGTAAAAAACATTTAAACTTAAAATAAATCACTTTTAACATAAGAAATAATGCAATGAATGTAAAAAAGTGGTAATACTTTCCAATTGTCTTCTTTTAACTTTTCGTAATTGAGTTTGACTATAGACTGAAAGTCGATATTTTCATATCTTTCATCTCCGAAACCACTCCTATTGGTTAAGACATCATTAGAGACAGTCATATAAAGGACAACATCAGGTCTGACGAGACCCACGTCTGTAGAGCGACACCACTCGAAGTCCATCCCAGTCTTGGCCGCAGAATAAGCGACTCCTGAATAGGCGTATCGATCGATGATTAGACTTATGCCGGAGTCTAACAAACTCTTAATTGTATTCATTTGTTCCCAACGATTGGCAGAAAAGAGCAGATGAATCACCCGATCGTCCAATTGTTGCTCTCCTTTGAGGTATGAACTAATCATTTGACCGATAATTGTGTGTCTGTCCGGAAATCTCATTAATTGTATTGGATATGATTGCGATCTCAGCGATTCCACCAGTTTTACCGCCTGAGTCGACTTTCCCACTTTGTCCGACCCCTCGATCACTATCAGCGCTCCTCGAGTTAGCATTCTTTGCATTTAAACATTCATATAATCCTACAATAACTCAATTATCATGTATTTTACTCTTTTGGCGGAAAATATTGTGTTTTGTAAAGTATTTCAAACAAGTTATATATGTATAGTATTTGATGTGACGCACATTCAGTGTTTATCAGTCACTTCAATACGATATCTATTTTTTTGCCGCGTTTCAGATAAACTGTTGAGCGCGTCATCTCTTGTGTAATCCAAACGTTTAAACTTATTTTAGTTTCTTCTATAAGTTTATTAAAGTTTTTGTTCAATAATTTTTAGTTCTTCACAAAACTTTGCGATTTATATAAAATTGGTCTCAAATTGAATGAGATTTACATTATAGCCGTTTATATACAGCTAATACTTCACAAAAATATATAATTTATAAAAATATTTATATATATATGTAATTGAGATCTTTAGAAAACTTTTGATAAAATTCAAATTCACTATAAATTCAAATAAAACAATGTAAAAAAGTTATACCACTCGTATATTCTAATCTTGATATTTAGTTAATTGTTGCGCCGGTTCTTCTTTTTTGAGTTCAAATTTGATTTTAAGTATAAGCAAACTTAGGCACTAATAACAACTTTTTTGGCATCAACTCAATTATAATTGAACTAAAATTTCTAAGAATGCATTACTATTCAGTTCATATTATCTTAATACTGATCACATATTACTTAATTCCTATAATATCAGTGAATTACTGTCCAAAGTTTCAATTAATTGAACCATTGGATGAAATAATAGGGCTCTCCTATGCTATAATAGCCGGAGGAAAATATTTCATTATCACAGACAATGAAACGAATGACATGAATAATACATTAATGGCACCGATTGGTGATATGCCGAAAGGATTCGAAAATCCCTATGGAATACTAGTTTTCGATAATAGAGGCTGTAATCCTACCGAATATTATATATTGGCGTATAAGGTATACACCGTATGCACAAATTTATCGATAATAACTATTATAATTTGATAATTGCTTTTAAAATGAATGATAGTTTGAAATGATCAATAGTGAGCCCTATGACTGGCACATAAAGCTGGATCTCATTAATTGGAACACTAGCACAAAGTGGACAAAGCCAGCGAGGATTTTACCAGCTTATCTGCTTAGTGACGGCTTCTTGTTTCAGACACCACTCACCACTACTTTCTATTGGCAACAAAAAAGTAGTATAATTGTAATCCGATTGCCAGTACGCGGAGAACCTATTGAAAGGTTTCGCAATATGTATCATACAATCAGAATCAACTCCACTTTTTGTCCGCCACAGTTTTCTTATTTAGAAGACTATTATATGAATATCACTCAAATTCTTAAACCATTTGATAATTTTGATTCATGTTTTATTATGAATAATACTAAAATATTATGTGTTGGACAGAAAGGCATCAGTTCTTATGACATTGATTTTGATAAAACAAAGGTTAGGTTTTAGTACTTTAAGCACTGTTTCAAATAAGAGCGTATATAAGCATATGTATTACAAATCAAATATTAGTTGATTTAAAAATATCTGAAATCTAATTATGGTTAAAAAATTAATTATATTTTGCAATTAAATGTTTAGTTTATTAATTCAATTCATAAGTGCTGTGAGAGAATTGCAAATACATTACAAGTTAGCGATTGCTTTACGCCCTTATTCCAGACGATCCTAAACAGTCCCCAATTGTGAATTAATCTAATGATATATTTGACAATTGATAGGATGGACAAATTCGTGTTAAGTCCCACAGAACTGACGAAGAATTTCCAACAATTCAAAAGATCGTAAGAAAATCAATAGCCTTTAACTTTTCAATAACTCTCTGAATTAAATTTAAATAACTTAATGATTCAGTTTTTCACTCTTTTACAATAAATCAGTGCAATTGGTTCTCTCTCTTCTCGCCTCAAACTATTTCGACTACAACTACTACAAGCACTACAACTACTAAAAGCACTACAACTACTACGAATGCAGCAATAGATGAGTCCAATAAAGATAAATCAAATTCATTTTTATGGATTATATTAATATTAATAATATTAATGATTATTGCAATTGCTTTGGTTCTCATCTGTTATTTAAGAAACAAATCAAAGGAGAATGAAATTGGAGACAGCTTTCAAAGTTCTACTCCAGGATTGAATACAGCCTCAAATGCATCCGATATGTCAATGAGGTCTCAGGCAAATGACAAAACAAAATTAAGTAAATTCGCAGAATATAAGAGCACAACATCAAAAATATCAATGAGATCTCAAATTAATGATAAGAATAAAAATAAACAGTTGAAAGAGGAAAACATTTTAGCGAATGAAAGTAGAATTGGTTCACAAACTTCTATGAGATCACAAACAAACACAGATAACAAGAGAAGTCCTCCAAAGAGTTCAGCAGATGTTAGTACTATAGGTTCAGAAGTCTCTATAAGATCTCGAGCGCACACAAATAAACCAAACATTGAAAATGAAAAAGACATTGAGAAGTTAGAGAATGAGAAAACTTCAATGGTTTCCGTTAGAACTATAGCTAAATCTTGACCTCTTAACTAATATCAGTTCAACTTCTACTTCAACTATAATTTAAACATATATTCAATTGAATTCAAGTTAAAAATTTCTTATTCATTACAAAGTTTTATTACAAAGTCTCGAATAAATTAAATTTTATTTTGTTCTTAAATTATAACATTTTGATTACATTAAATATATGGCAGTTTAATCTCATGTTTACGTCTTAAACATACTGTGAAAGAGATTAAAACTTATAATTTCTAATCTTATATTATGTATAATACGATTTGATTAAAATATAAACTTTTTAATATAAAGAACAGTTGACTAAGTATTCAGTTTTGAGGCGAATCAATGATTGAAAACTGAAAATATTTTTGAGTGATTTGCGAATTACTTTCTTTTATAATGCGATTTCTTATCATCGCATTTATATCTGAAAATTAATAATAATAAAAGAGATAAATTAGTTATTAAAAAAATCCAACTCGCGATCCAAACCCAGAGAAGACAATTCCAGTGTTGAAATTCGTAAAGATATGCGGGTAATAGCCATTGGGCCTGACTTAAGAGCCAAACGATCAATACAAGAACCGATTCTTTTAAAGATATCTTAATATAAGGCCATATCAAAGGCAAAAGACATAAATACCAAAGAAAATACTGAGAAGTAATAACTTTGTTAAGTGTAACAAAAGCTGCCGTTTGTATGAAAACAGCAAATAAAAAGTCTTGTATTTTATGTATGCGAGCAATACAGTAATAAAGTGCTACTGATATCACAATTAGAAGCTGAGGAATGAATGCCAAGTAAGCGAACAACTTATGCTTGTGTTGATCACTAGTGATGTGATAGATATAAAAATAAGGGCTGAAGTTGTGTTGAGGGTCTTTGCGATGCAAGTGATATAACCAGCTCTCGTCCAAATACAACTGTCCGTAACGAGCATACGACCAATAAGTGGGCAAAACAAAGCCAACTGAGGCTAATGCGAAAAACTGCAGCTTTTTTCCATTTGGTTTAAAGGCTTTCCAGACTTTTTTGCTTTTGGTTAAAGTAAAATAAATGGCCGGAAAGTAAATAATTGGATACAATTTGAAATGAACTACAAATCCATATAAAAAGCCAGCGATTGGTAACTGTTTTCTCACTATAAACAAAATGGTTAATAAGACTAATGTGGTGACTATTGATTCAGCGCTACCACGAGTTGATATGATAGCAGACAAGGGGTTGTACAGCCATATAATGGCACATAATTTTGCTCTTTTGGAGTCTATGTATAGATAGTGAGTCAGAATCACGTAAACCAATGCACCGCTCATTACGTCTAATAATGAAACAATAATTTCCCGAATTGTGGAAACAAATGAATGTTCGGTAACATTGAAAAGGCTATAAATGGAGTGTATCTGTAGGTCTCCCGAAGATATGGAGACTCTCCTCGTGAGACATATTC
>JAQGCH010003644.1:0-10229 GCA_034699485.1 Nanhermannia elegantula | reverse complement strand
TAGTATTCGATGAGATCTTTCCATTGATATATCACACTCGATGGGGTCCCTTCGTGGGGGGTGCCCTATGGACTTTGATCATTACTCTTTATATAAAACTTTTAAATAGCATTTGCTATTTGCACTAATGAGCATTTAGTGCTCGATTTCGAACACGAGCAAAGAGCACCTAGTCAGCATATTTTCATATATTTTTATAGCTATTTTGCAATTATAAATTAAAATTTTCTATATTATAAAATAATAATAAACTCTAATAAAAAGATTAATTTAAGCCTAATTTATTCATATTTACCTCAAACCCATTCTTTTTGATAAATTTTCTAAAATTTTAACCAAAGGACCACAAATTTTCTCCCATTATTATTATCAAAAACCAGTGGCGCTAACCAGCCTTCTATAAAAGTAACTGTCTCATTTTGAGCCATAATTTCATTTGCATATGATGGTAAAGCTAAACAAATATCATCTATGCTCATTTTTGTATAAAGAAATGTAGATATTATTTTATAATTTTTTCTAAATTTTCCTCTACAATAAATTAGCACTTGAAACATAAAATTATCTTTATAATTTCACCAAAATATATTTAAGCTAATTTTTTAAATTATACCATGCAAATGCCAAAGAATGTGATATGTGAATGATAATTTATGATGCAAAAAATTAATTAGGACAAAAAAGCTATCTTTTTCTGAAATTAATTTATACTAATGATAATGTAGTTAATACAAATGAATTTTAGTTCATTTAAACAGATATACATTGTACATTAGCATTTATATTACATTTACATTAAGTATTACTATAATAAATTATATTTAATATATCCGATTGTATCAATGTTTCAAAAGATAGTAAACTGTGAGTTTGCAATATAAAAGATGGAATAATACGTTATTATATTCTAATATAATTTAATTAATAAATCAATTATTTCGAAATAGTATAAAACTCTTATTAATAATGTTGGCTTGAACTTCGACCTGTGTTCAAAATTAAGAAATGCATTTTATTACAATTATATTATGTTTATTTAGCATCAAAATATTTTATTATTTTAAATGTTTAATGAAAAATAATCAATTTTAAGCAAAATAATTACACATCTTATATCATTTTTTATGAAACTAAAACAAACTCTTTTATTAAAATTGATATTTTATATATATTCGCGCCTTTTATTTAAAATAAATCTCTTAAAAATTATGTCCTATCTTAATTTAAAAATTAGGTATTAAACATTATTCTCGGAGATGTACGCTTGTTCTTGGGAACTGCCTTAGCCAGCTTTTTAGGTTAAAAGGAGGCTAATACTAAAATGTGTCTGTTAAGATAAAGGTTAATTAACAAAACATTAAGTATATTCCTATGCGATTATAAATTGACATATTTTTATGAAATATTTGACTGATTGATGATTTTATAAATTATAAATGCATTGCTTTGGTACAAATCAAGCTTTCATATAAATCATTATAATATCATAATGTATCAGAGAAATGGGTTAAAATTTTGCTTTATTAATTTTATTAAAGGGCTCGTACACATAGTACGTACTCAGTTTTAAACAATTTTCTTTTCCCTAAAACACTCTCTGTACGCATCTGTACACTTTCATAAACTCTTCCAAGTCGTACTTACAAAATGCTTGACCCTCTGCCTTTGCATAAATTTTAAACAAAATTGGATTAAAACTAATTTCATTAATAATTAAACATATTTTTTAAGTTTTTGAATTTTTAGCATTTATTTCCTCTTCTTCTTCTACATCTTATTATACCACAATATTTATTATAATTGTTTTAGAAGTGTTATGAATTTTCTCCCATAAATGATATATGTGCATTGAATTATACCCCATACCCCATACCCCCTCCCACCTATGCGTACGCTTTTATATATTTTTTGTAGATTCCTCCTCCCCCCTTACTCCGGACGTACTATGTGTACGAGCCCAAATTTGAATTTCTAATGCATAATGTAATATTTGTAGTAGGAATGTAAAGAACGATACACACAAACCAAACAACCATAAAATAAAAACACCCTCTAATCTGACAAAAGATAAGTCGTCTGCTTTATACTTAAAATTGTGATCGATATTCATTGCTTTTTCATCAGTTGATCTCAATTTTTGTGCATCAGATCTCCATTTGTCAAATAATCCACTTTCGTGTGATCGAAGTATTCTATAAAAATGTAATTTTTTTAAAAATTATTCCATTAGAACAATAATATATTTATTTAGATTAAATAAATAATTTAGGTGACCAAATCTATTGTTGTCCTAAAATAGACATTATCTGCACAGTTTAAATGTTATGAGCAGGGTTCGCCAAACCCCTTCGCGTCAGGGGGGTGTAAGTCTGAAAAATTTTTAAATTCTAGAGGGGGTGGGTAAAACTCATCGGATTTGACAGACAATATTTTAGGATTTAGGAAAAATCTTAGGGGATAGTCCAGATGTCCAACTTTCCAGAGGGGTGTACACCCCTGCATTGGCAAACCCTGGGTATGAGTCATAAGGTAAATTTTATGGATTTTCTATTTTCAGAAGGGAGTCTAGTGGTGCATTAGAAAATGTGTCGGAATCATGGATGAAGGGTCGTGAGTTCTAAACACGTTCCCTGCACTTCTTTGACTGTAATGTTTTACATATCCATTGTTTTCACTAGGCTGGTAGAATCTGCCCACGCCATTAAAGTTCCCACATTTATAAATCTCTCTAACTCTGGGCTAAATATGATATCTCCTCAAAATGAGTTTGTGTAGGAAAATGTTATGTTATTCTCAAAAATAACAAAAAGAGGACTAAGCACTGAATTTTTTGAAAATAGCCCAAAATCTGCACAGTTGATCACATAAAGTATACACTTAAACATAATTATTTTTAACAATTACTTACATATTATTCGCTAATTTATAATTAGAAATACCAATAGTTTTTGAGATAAGAATAAAATAAGACATAGTTGACAAACCATATTCCGAAATATGGACTCTATCGCATTCGTCTATCCTTTCCTTGAAATATAATTTTGCAAATATTCTGCAATCGCTTAGAATTGATGTGGAGTGTGATACAGCATAATCACCACTCAATAATTTCTCGAATAATTTTAAAGTGGATTTGTCATCACTCACATCACTACCTGTTGGGTCAATTGCTTCTAAACGAGAGGAAAAATAGCGAGCCATGGAATCGGTGTCTTTAAAATTTTTTACGTAGTTTTCAATAGTTGAGCCCTCGAATGCGCATATATTTAGATATTTTCTTTCCATAAGTTGTTCCCAAGAATTCGCATAATCATAAGGAACCGCTTTCATGAATAAACCTCTCAATACGCTTGCATATGAAGCCAATAATACAGTGCATGCAAATAACCAATAAGAAAGTATAAATCTTTCGATTGAAGATTTGGGTAATTTTGGTATTTGTTCTGAAAGAATAAGATAAGAATTTTTCCAAAGAATTTCCGCATATTTTTTTAATGATTTTTTATATAAAGCCAACGGTAAAGGCATTAAAAATATGAAGAGCATGAGTGTTATCCAGACTGGTGTTTGAAATCCAAGTATAAATTCAAAAGAAGATCTCTGTCCGGGTCTGATCAATGTTGCAAAATGACCCACAGACTCGACAATTATTGTTCTACTGAAAAATCCTATTTCTTTTAAATCAAAATTACTTTTTGCCCATTCGATCAGTGAGGGATTCATTGGTTGCAAAAATAAATGCCAGTTATCACTCATTGACATTCCCAAGTATTCCAATCTATCCTTTGGTGATTTTATTCGTATAATACTATAAAAAACTTAAATTAACTTTACTTTCTCTTACTTTAGACATTTTTTAACAAAATAATTATGAAATAGACTTTATATTAGTGTAAGCTCTTTTCTGAGGATAGGAAATAGGGTGACCAACCGTCCAGATTTTGAGCTATTTTTAGAAAATACAGTGCTTGGTCCCCCCTTTAAGTTTTCCTTATAATTCGAATTTAAGAAAAATTAACCCTTGGTACCCCTTTGATTTTTAAGCTGTCCAGATTTGGACTCAATTAGACTTGGTCACCCTAATAGGAAACTTAATTAATTTTTAAAAAATCTGAAGCTGAAATAGGAATACAAATAGAAATATGTACATGGTATTTATTCAACAATAATTTAAAATGGTGATAATACAGCGACAATTTTATATTTTAGTTTAAGTCGTGAAATAATTTATATTTCTATTTCAGTTTCAGTCTTAAAAAGAATTCTATTTCAGTTTTTATCTTTAAACCTGAACTGAGACTGAAATCATTATTTCTATTTCTGATTTATTCCTAAATACAAAAAACAACACTAATTAAGACATACGTACTTAGAATCCAATCTTTTAGACAAATTTTCCACAATTTTAACTAAAGGCCCACAGATTTTTGTTGAATTTTTAATATAAAAAAGAAGTGGAGGATGCCAGCCATCTATAAAACTGATTGTCTTATTTAAATCAATTAGTTTATTTTGATTGTATGGTATATCCAAACAAATATCATTTATACTCATTATTATACATAAATTTTATATAAATTTTATGAAATGAAGTGTAATATAATAATGACTTGTTCTTAGCTTACAATTTAATTATAAATCAAGTGGGAATATAATCAAGCTTTTTAGCATTTAATCAATATTATTGAGCTATTTATTAATAGATTCTAATTGCGTTTTTCTCATTAATTTCTGATAAACAATTTAATGTACTTTTCAAAATCAGAAATGATTGACAAATCTTTATACTAAATACTCTTTAGTCGCAAATGTATGACATGTTTTTCTTATTGATTTTCTGCGAAGTAATTGCGTAATGAAAATAAAAAAGATTGTGAAAGTAATTTATGAGAGAATTACTTACGTGTATTCTTTCATAACGTAAAGTTTTTTTTACAATATACCAATTCTTTAATCTATAAATCTATAAATTTAAGCTAATTAAGCTTCAAAATAATAAAATAATCAAGTTAATCTAAAAATTATCATTACTTATCTTTATGATTTGATGCAAGAAATCACGCTATGATAACATGACTTCATTGAGATGCAATTTTCTTATTTATAATAAGTTAACTTAACATATCATAGCATTTCATTTAATAGCTATTTTAGAATAAATCATAAGTTAATTTAGCTTAATATAAATGATAGGTTTACATTCATGTTACAAGCGCGTGATTATTTGTATTTATTAATTAAGGCCACTGCGCTCTTTATAGTCTCTGTGTCGCTAAGGGTTCAATAATAACTTATTATAATTCATATAAAAAAAATACCACATTATTATTAATGTTGTCCATAGGCTCAAAAAGGCCGAACCTGATGTTGGCGAGCCTAGGGCCTAAAAGAATGTAGACTTATCCTGAGTCTAAAGTTAAAACTTATAGCCTGAGCTTGAACCTGGGCTCAAAACCCAGAGCCTGAGATTAGACTCAAAATCTTCAAGCCTAAACTTGAGCCTGAGTCTAACCTTGTAACCTTCCAAATCTTACAATTATATACAGTTTAATACCAAACAAATATTTACAATAGTTTCCATACTAACAATGAAGAAATTAGAGTATAGCCTAGATTTACCGTCCAGAAAATTTTCACTTTCTCATGTTTTTGGAGATAATAATTAGCATGCAAAATCGAGTGAAGATATTGCACAAATAAATTTTTTAGGGGTCGAAAGAGTTAGAATAAAAATAACTTTTTTTTAAATGCTATAGAAATGCTAAAGAAAACACTTAAATTTAGTAAATTTATTGAAATATAGTCACATTAATCCAATGCACGCCAGTGCATAAATACTAAATTTAAAAAGTGCTTTTTATTACGTAATTACAATTCATGCATAAATATAATTATTAATCAAAGACAAACATAAGTACACTTAACATATTTCATTTAAATGATTAACAAAATCAAATAATTCAATGCTTTTAATATATTTTAATTATCAAAACATACAGTTAAAAAAGTATCTGTTTGAAAATTATTTATTAAATGATAATCTTTTTTTATTAAAGTTTAAATGTTTTAACAACCGTGCTGAACTATTCGGCGCAAAAATGTCTGGCGCTGAATTGTACCTGAAATGCCCTAGCGCGGGCATATCCCGCTCTGATTCCGGGAAACTGAATGGAACCGAGGAAAGTTTGCTCAAATTTAGTTTTTTTACTTTCCCTCTATTAAAGTGAAATTTAAAATATAAAATTTGCATTAAGAATGAAATCGATGATATACTTAAACATATGAGCCATAAAGAAAAAACTCCCTCTAATCTCACAAATGATAACGTTTCTGATTTATACTTATTATTGTGATTTAAACTCAATACTCTTTCATCAGTTGATCTCAATTTATGTGCAACAGCTGTCCATTTATCATATAATCCACTTTCTTGTGTTCTAAGAATTCTATATTCACGTAATTAGTAAAATAAATTTTTATTAAAACCATATTTTCTAATCAAATTAAATTCTATACACGAATACGAAGTGCATTTATTCAATACTTACATATCATTCAACAAATCATAATTAGAAAAACCCAAACTTTTTGATACAGCCATAAAGTAAGGCGTTGTTGACAAACCATATTCCGAAACATGCACTTTATTGCATTCGTCTATTCTATGCTTGAAATATAATTTTGAGCTAAATTTGCAATCACTGAGCAATGACTTAAGATGTGATACAGCATATCGACCACTAAATAACTTATCAAATATTTTTGGAGACGAATTCTCATCGCTTTCTAATGCAACTGCTTCTAAACGAGAGGAAAAATCGCGAGCCATTGAATCTCTTTCTTTGAAATTATTTATGAATACTTCAATAGGAGAGCCCTCAACTGTAAATATTTTGAGTTCCTTTCTATATAAAAGTTGTTCCCAAGTATTCACATAATCATTAGGAACTGCTTTCATGAATAAACCTCTTAATACACTTCCATATGAAGCTAATAATACAGTGCATGCAAATAACCAAAAAGAGAGATTCATTTTTTTTATTGAAGATTTGGGTAATTTTGGTATTTTTTCTGTAAGTATTAAATAAGAATTCATCCAAAAATGTTTTAAATATATTTTAAATGATCTCTCATATAAAGCCAATGGTAAAGGCATTAAAAACATAAAGAATAGAAGTGTTATCCAGACTGTAATATCGAATCCTGAAATGAATTCAAATGGAGATCTCTGTCCAGGTCTGATCAATGTTGCAAAATGTCCCACAGACTCAATACCTAAAGGCCTACTGAATAATCCAATTTGTTTTAAATCAAAAGTTTCTTCCGCCCATTTAATCATTGATGGTGTCATTGTTTGCAAAAATAATTTCCATTTATCACTAGTTGACAGCCCATAGAATTCAAATCTATCCTTAGGTTGTTCTAATCTTATTATGCTGTAAAATATTTAATAAAAAATATCTAATACTCTAGAATTTTAAAAATGTTATAGTCATTTAAATTAGTGAAGATTCAAATAAAAAATGCAGAACTGATATTGTGATAAAAATTTTGAGAAACTTAAATAGAAATAGGAATAGTTTTTTGGAATAGTTTCAACTCTTAAGAAATTTATTTACTTATAATCCAAGCTTTTGGACAAAGTTTCGATAATTTTAACTAAAGGACCACAAATTTTTGTTGTATTAATGATATAAAAGATAAGTGGTGGCTGCCATCCCTCTATAAATGTAATTGTCTTATTTAAATTAATATTTACACTTTGATAAGTACTCAAACTTTTATTGTATGGTATATTCAAACAAATATCATTAATACTCATTTTTTATATGTTTCAATTTTTTAAGAAAATAAAATATATATTTATTTAGAGCAGAAATTTTCTACATTAAAGTAAAACATGTGATGATTAAGATTTTACAAAAGTGTTTCTTACATTGAGAGATATTATTGATTAAAAAATTTATTTCTGCATAAAATACAATTAGAGATATATTTTAATCAATTTCAAGTAAGGATTGTTATTATTATTTGCAATTCATTAATGCCTATCAATTAGGGTTGGCTACGTTATATCTGATGTATGTTTTATTATTTATGTATAATAGATTGTAAGATTTTGTGATTTGATGTGCGTACAGTGCATACAGTGCATTAAGTGCAACTATATTGTTGTTAATCAGAATAATAAAATTCATTGTTGAAGACTCTGTTTATGTTTTTTATTAACATTAACATTAGTAATATATTAAAACTAAAAAATTCCATATAAAAATTATACTAATGTTTACTCTGATTAGCATTTGTTCTGTTTATTAATTATTAAAATTACAATTTCAAAAATAAACTTATATTACATCATGTATTATACATGTATAATGTTTTTATGCAATTTGCCAGCCCTACTTTCAATATAATTACCATTTTTAGTCATTTATTATGCTGTAGCCAAGTAATAATAAAAATGAACTTTTTCTTAATGGCATGCAATTAATTATTTGAATTGAGAAAATAATTACAAAATACTATAAAACGTTTAATTCCAATGTTTGCAATCATTTATGGGTAAAGCAATTTTTTTTATTAATAAACATTTTTATTATCATTTAAGAAAAACATAATTAGAGTTATATAAATAGATCCAGAATTGAAAATTCTTTTACATATTATTGCAAGTGCTGTTCGATCGAATAAAATCCAAATTCAGTAATATCTCGACATAAAACCAAATAATGTGTATAAATATTACCTAAGAGGCGATCGCCTCATCTTAACAAAATCTATTTTAATGATAATTACTAATTATTAATTAGGCTGAGGCTTCTGATCGCGTGACTTGGTGGGCAAATGAGTGACCAACGGTCCAGATTTGGGGTGTTTTAAAAAAAATACAGTGCTTGTTCCCCTCTTTGAGTTTTCCTAAAAATAGAAGTTTATAAAAAATTATCCTTTGGTCCCCCCTTTGATTTTTTAAGCTGTCCAGATTTGGACTCCATTAGACTTGGTCACCCTAGTGGGCAATGATCATATCACATTTGGCTGCATTATTGATCAAACACACATCACAAATACATAATAATTTTTATGATAATAATTTTAAAACCCTTATTAACATGATTTTAAAATATAAGGAAACTGATTAAATGCTGTCAATAATTATGTATAAATATTAATTAATAAACAGAAACTATTGATTTAATCTATTTATTATGCATTTTTAGTTCAGCTAAATCTCTGCCTATTATTTGAGTTGATTACAAGTTTAACTCAATGTATAGAAAACCACTTAATGTTTTATTTTCAACACATGACATATGACTACATTTTTTGTCTTTTCTGTAAACATTCATTTTACAAATTGTTATGTTTAATACGAATAAATAAATTAATAAAATGTCTAACAATTATGTAAGGGTTAAGTTTTTAATGTTTAAATACAATTTATATAAAAATAAGAGGCACTAAAAAGCTGGACATCAACTGAGATAATAAAGGCAGAGCTCATTTTGCACTAGAAGTTGTATCAATAGAAGCATTCTATTCTATTATTATATAATATGAATAATTATGAATTACAGCCTAATTAACTATTGAGTGGTTGGAAAAACAGGAGATCCTGAAAAAAACAACCGAAAACTAATTCAAAGTGAACTAAAAGTGCTTGAGAAACACCAATGAGGAACTGGGAATCCAAACATAGATATCATTAATAATCAGTATAATGGGGACTCAGACTATGCCATAGCTTGCCTGAGACAAGGTTTCAGATGATGTTTCCTGAAGTTCTTTTGATTAGTTATATGAAAAGATTTTTAGTGATCAAAGAAGTAAAACATTTTAAAAATATGCTTACATTCATATAAATGTGAAATTATAGAGTGTTAGAAAATTTCAACCAGTTTTAAGAATAGCAGAATATTCATTGATATAATCTTTTGAATAAAAAAATTATTAACATATTTGAATATATTGGATAAAATTTAATTTACTTCATAACATCTGAAATGGTTTATAATAAATAGTTTCCAACACCAAAATCCAACTCTTTTCTCACCAACTCTTTCAATAAATGTCATTAACTATTAATTGAATAATTATAGGCTTATATTCAAAATTTATTTTAAAAATATATTGCAAATGAAATTTATTTTCGGATTATTATATTTACTTTCAATGACATAATCATAAGATTTAAAACTCAAACCTATTCTATACAATAGAGTTTCAGC
>JAQGCH010003643.1:0-10230 GCA_034699485.1 Nanhermannia elegantula | reverse complement strand
GTTCTCTAAGAATTATAAAGCTAAAGTAAATTAAATAAAATCCTAACTTATCTAATAAATGTTTATTGACCTTCAATATTGAGTAAACTAATCTATAACAATATTATAAAGAAATATTTGTATTAATTAAATTTCACAATATCTGTATTAAATTACATAATATGTATTTTAATTAAATTTCACAATATATATATTTGATCATTATTTTACGCTTATTTAATTTAACACCGGTACTTAGAAAATGTGTTACATGTATTTTTTAAGTTCAAGTTAAAAAAACAAGTCAAAAGTTTACGCAATATGTCAACAGTTTAAGTAAGTGAAAAGTTTAAATAATACCCATAAGCAGAATTGGAATACAAATTTTAAGTCAGCCTATTACTTTTTTTTTCTTTAATTTGCTTAATTTATTATACCCTTATATATTTTTTTAATGAAAATTTCTGTAGAAAAGTCAAATGTGCTCGGAATAAATTTTATTTGATTTTTATGTCATAACGTTTTCAAGAGAAGGAGTTTAGGGGTGATACACATAGTAAGTACGCAGTTTTTGGAAAATTTTAGACCCCTACCCCCATCCCTGTACACTTTTGTACTCTAATGCCTAATTTTAAGCGCATAGGATTGTAAGTGTTTATACGCTTTTTACTGACCCCCCTCCCACTCCCCCCAAGACTGCGTACGTACTATGTGTATCACCCCTTATTATTATTAAAGAGGCAATTAATTGAGAGAGCAAACTTTGTTATTAGTGGTCCTATTATTAGGGAATAAAAGTTTTAAACAGCAATTGGGTAAAAAACAAATAAAATAAAATATACTTCACTTTATAGTTGTTTGTACAACAAAATAATATACAGTAATGTATCAGCAATTGAATTAATAAGCAAATTATCGAATTGCTTTATTAACAGTGTTAGAACGCTGTCAATGTGTTTAAGGTCTTTAGGATAATGGAGTATAGGGTCTCATAATTCTTGAATAAAAGAGTTGACTTTATTTGGGGTTTTAATCATTTTATTATTAAAAAAACCTATACTTTGGGGGACAACAAAATTAATACATTTATTATAGAAAAATTGCATTACTATAACATAAAGAGACCATTGGATACAAAGAGTTCTTCATAGTGTGGTCTCTGGGAGTCGACTTCCGTTAACAGCAAAATAAATAAGTTTTTATAATTTAAACATATATTCAACAGTATATGACTATTGCGTAAAATAGTGAATACGTTTAATTAACAAAATTTTCCACGAAATCAAATATCTTTAAAATTAATTAAGTTCCAGAAAATATGCGTAAATCAAGATTTGAAAACTATGGATACGCCACTGCCCAACAACAGATATACTTAAATCGAAAATAATATATTGTTTCGCTTTAATCAAATTCACAAAACAAATAAATCCTCAAATTTTATTATAACGACCGCACACTTTACTCCAACTCAGGCTTCCATAAACAGAGTCGATAACTGCATATACATATTTAGGGCTAACACTCAGTTTGCTTTCGATAACCCCTTCGGCGCAGGACTTGATTTGATTATATGCTTCATCAATCAATTCTATCATTAAATCTATTACTTTCTGAGCTGACATATTATACCCTTTTCTAAGATTAAAACCATAATTCATTTGATGTTCATTTCCTTCCTCTTTACGGACAGAATAAATATCATTAACCATTACAATGAGCTTTCCGTGAAGATTATGAAACTTCACCATCAGTTCACTTTCTAAGACCTCTGGATCTAATTCGATGCCCAAAATTGTCTCAATGAATAAGAATATAATATCATTCATGCCCTCAATTCCGCGAAATTCAAAATAATTGTCTTTAGTGAAGTTTAAAATTTCTGCCCTATTATTGTTCGCGAATTGCATTGACTCAAAGTATTTAAGCTTCATATGTATGTAACGACTCATTTGTAGGTCATTTAAAATGGTTTTTAGGTTTTCGTTTATTACAGAATAAGCTCTTTCTAGTTCTGAGCTCATGTCCGGCGCCTTTTGTTTTTTATATATTTGGATCCAATTTTGAATTTGTTCTTTATTTTTCTCGAGGGAATCGTCGAGAATGAAGAGGAATGTTATGTATTGAGTGATGACTGTCAGTTTGATACCATACTTACAGTGTGGGTATACGTACGCAGCAAATAATGACAAACAATGTGAGTCTTTCCAGTTATTGGCGAATATTTTGCTGAAAAAGATCTCTGTATTCTCTTTCATAAGCATTGCATTGTTGTTAACCTTTAGATTTTCAGCGAATTTGTTGATTTTTGACTTTTCGATGTTAATTGTTATGTTTTCCTCCATTCATATCTATATAATTTTCAGATATTAATGAGATTTTGTAAAAAATTATTTCAATGAAATTACTGATACATAATGCTCGAGTGCTCTCATAAAACATATAATAATTTAATATTTAAATAACAATTTAGTCAAAATTATAGGTACCTTAAGCGCAAAAAATAAAATAATCAAATATAATATTCTTGATATCTTATTAAATGCAATAATTTCCTTATTTAAAAAAAATATGGTGTTTATTAAATTAAATTGAAATATTTTGCATCCTGCATCTGCACCGTCTGCATAAGGCATAGTGCTGCCTGGGTGGTGATCCCCCGGTTAAAAATTTTAAAAGTCATAATGTGTCTTCCTCTTTTGATTTTGATTAAAATTCAAATATCATTATCAGTAATGCCCAAGGGGGCGTAGGGGAAGTGTCACCCCTATCCTGATGTTCAAAATTCAACCTTGGTCCCCTCTTTGGAGGAATGCAGACTCCCTCCATCGATTTTTACCTTGGAAGGGGGATCCAAGGTGACATTTTTTATAAAAACAGTACTCCCCCCCCCTGGACTCCTACCTTGGGCATCTCTGATCATTATAGAGTTTTTAATTAGATTTAAGCTTTAATGAATAAAAACAGATGAATTAAAATCTATGATTTTTAAAAAAATGGAGAATTTCAAAAAATTGCCTCAAAAAAGAGTTTGTTTTTTAACCCCCCTATAATTTTAAATTTTTTTAGAAATAAACCCTCTTCAAAATTCCAGACTGTGCAAGTATGTAAATTAAAGTTTTCTTATACCATTTCTCAAATTATTACTTGCGTTAATTTAATTAATTATTAAATTAGCATCAATTTTATTTGTTAAACTAAAATATAATTTTAGAGAAATATTACGGTTATATTTGTTATAATTAACATTAAGTGAAAAGTGCAATAAATAAGCCCTAAACTTAAAATTAGAAGTAAAGGGAGAAATAAAGTATATATTTTACTCTTGTAATTATGTGTTAAGCATTAAATTAAATGTAGCCTCAGTGTTGCCAGATATCCATATTTGATCAAAAATTATTTTCCTGATTATTTTAATAAGAAAAATGAAGCTTTTAATTATTTGATAATGCGTTATATAAAGTAATTAAACAATTCTTTGATGATAAAATAAGAATAAATTTTAGAGTTTTTATTATAGGAAATCTTTTGGACAATAAGTAATGCATTTTTCAATTTGCACATGTATGCTCTATATATTGCATATATACTACAATAATTGCATTAAAAAACATTTTATTTTAAACTAAACACGCATTAAGTTTTAAATTAATCTTATATATGATCCAAACATTAAAAGGTATTTTTTATTTACAACAATTTTTAAGTTTTAAATTACATAATAAATAAATTCTAATAAAATATTTCTATGAAAAATAGATATAAATGTAATTATTTAAAAATCAAATTATTTTAATCATTTGCATAAAAATTGCGAATATAAATGAAATGATCTGAAAGAAAATATAATGAAAATCAATTGTATTTAATTAATATGATTAAGAAATACTTCATAGGATCTGAAATTATTTATGACAAATAGTTTCCAACACCAAAATCCAATTCTTTTCTGACCAACTCTTTCGATAAAATTCATTATCTATAGTATTGTTAATTACTGTAAATGTTTTAATTAATAAAATAAAACTAATCTTTTATTTACCTTAAACTTAATAGAGATATAAACAGATAATCGTGTTTTAGGTAATGATTTGTTATAAGAAATTAATAAACTATTCAATAGTTTATAGGATTTATTTGCTTCAAAATTAATTATAGAACACAAATACAAGATTAGTATTAGATTCATAGTAAAGGTGAACATAAACGTGAATAATATGAATCTCTGGATAAAATTCATTTCATTGAATAATAAACTATATAGAAATCCATTAAACATTACTCCAAATGTAAACCAATGCAAAAGTAAATATTTTGAGAAATAATTATTATTGTATTCATTAATCTCAGAATATATAGAAGTTAAGGACCCGAGAGATTTGATAATTGGTTTATTAATACGGTTGCTTTCAATTAGTTTTAAAATGTGTTCATTTGAATCTTTGAGTTTGATTTTGAGATAATAACAGATTATACAGAAATAAGTCCACTGCCACATACAGATAAGAGCGACA
Source organism: Nanhermannia elegantula (assembly GCA_034699485.1). Taxonomy (NCBI): domain Eukaryota; kingdom Metazoa; phylum Arthropoda; class Arachnida; order Sarcoptiformes; family Nanhermanniidae; genus Nanhermannia; species Nanhermannia elegantula. Next base: position 5,737 of record JAQGCH010003643.1, on the reverse strand, counting down.
TATAATAAAGATATTGAGTACAGTGTAGTGTTTGGTATAACAAATACAATAAACTGAATAACTGAACATTTATTTATGAATGTAATGATACCAAAGATAAATACAAATATAGGTATCGATGGTACCATAAAATATTTGCAATGAAAAAATGAAATTCGAGATATTTTTATCAGTCTATATATTTGCGCTTTATTTGTCAGGCAAATACTTTGCGGTGAAGACAAACCCGACATCATTTGAAATACTTTAAGAAAAGTTGGTTTTATGTCATTCTTATAGTTATAATAATATATGGATTGTATTGTTACTGTTATTACAAGAGAGAGAATAACGCCCATACGTAGAGAAAAATCTTTGGATATAAAGTGAAACATGTCTCCAGATATTACAAACTGGTAATTATTATTTGCAGGCAATAAAAGTCCAATAATTAATTTAATAATCATTAATATACTCGAGTAAAACATTAATTTTGGATTTAGATATCTCTTTCTAATCACATAATCATAAGAATGTAAACTCAATCCTATTCTATACAATTTAGTTTCCGCTGATTTTATTAGAATATTCTGTGGCAAACATTTTGTAGCATTAAATAAATCTACTTTCCTATTATTTTCGTCAAAAAGGAAAGTTTCATTTTTTGTATTTTCTATATCCAAGTCTGTGGAGTGAGACCCTGATGCTGACCCCTCAAGACATGGTCTGACTCTTATTTCTCTGACCTGTTTTGGTACCACTTTATTAAAGAGATGGTTTGGAATATCAAATGCCCTGCAATGGATCAATTGCTGTGGCGACAACTCCTGCTTTCTCTCGAACTGCACACCCCTTAAGATAAAAATGGACAGCATATTGAAGACTAAATTGAATTTATTTTTAAAATCCCTCATATTTTGCGAGTCATTTATAAATTATTTTATTTTATTTTTCTTAATCTTGTGACATATGACATACTGTTCCCTAGTAACTTCAATACCTAAATGTGTTGATTTATACCCTGATGACCCCTCACCAGAAGGCACCACTTTGTCATATAATTTAGTGTCAATATCAAGAGATGGTTCCACCGAATCTTTATGACCCAAATAAATTAGGTTATGCATAGACTTAGAACCGTCGCCATATGGTCTCACTTTTATTTTCCTGACTCGCGTAGAAACCACTTTACGACTGAAATCATTGCGAATAGCAATTCGTTTGCCACGAATTTTTAGCAGTGGGTACAACTTCTGTCTCCGCTTAAAGAACAGTCTTTGTTCAATGGAAAGCGGCTGTAAATTGACTGTGGGTTGGATTTTATTTTTCAATTTCTTCATATTTATAAAGCTATGACAAGCGTTTCATTTAAAATAAAATATTTTTATATGATATTAAAATTTTAAATGATAACAAACTTAGAAATAATTTCAATCATATTCACAATTAATAAATTCAATAATATCTACGTCGCTTACATAATGTTTAATATTTATGTTAAAATATCAATTTATTTCTTTAATAAAAGATAATACTGTATATAATTTGCAATCATTACTCGTTTAACTTTTCAGTAAAATTAAACTCAAGTTATGAATTCATTTTCTTATAGGTTATAAACTAATATACTCTTCATTATAAACCTAATTATAAGTTCATTTATTGATTTTATAATTATAAAACAATCAGCTTTTTATTCAATAAAATATGTTTAAAAATAGTTTAAAGGTATTGTATTTCTTAATAATTGCTTGAATTAATACCTTTACTATTATATTTGTTACCCAATCAGCCCATTAAGAAAATTGAATATTGCTTTTCTACTTCCACGGGTTATACTATAATTAATTTTATTTTTTTTCTTTGAAATGGTTTTTTGCTAAATTAAGCGCTAAAAAATGTTTACACCAATATTTTTTCCTTTAGATATGGAGATGCAAAGAGACTAACAGACATTATATTTATTTTCACGCCTTTGATGATAAATAATCGCCAATTTAGACGATTGATTATAAATAAAAATTTTAAATTTACGAGAAACTGCATAATATTTAGAAATACTTGTGGAAACGCAACATTTTATTAAATGATTCCTGTATGAAAAGTAGCAAAGCACGGATTTACAATTCATAGCGATTACTTTGAGGGCTTGTGTATTTTTCCTCAAGATTCATTTTTAAAAGCCAGGATCAACATTTATTTTAAAATTGAATCATGTACATTTTAAATCAAAGAAGGGACCAAGGTAAAAATTTAGCCAAAATTCTCAAGTTTCATAACTTATTTTTTGTAAAAATTAAATATAGTTAACCCTTCGACTTAGTATGGTATTACCCTACTATTTTAGGATAATATTATCCTAAAAAGGTACAAATATGGCGCTAAAATTTTATAGATATACTAAGTTTTTGGTATACCAGAAATGCCTCTATTCATTCAAAGATAAAATATACCCCAAAAACCGTTGGATTTATAATTTTTACCTAATTTTAAATATTTGAAATATGACACCTCTTCCGAACACTTGCCCAAAAGTGCCTTTAAATTCTCCACTCTATAATTTATTAAAAAATTAATGCTTTACAATAAATTATTAAAATAACTAAAGCTTTCAATAGTTAAATAAATGTATTTTTAAACGGAAACCATTAGAGGATAACATCGGACCGTTTTGGAGCACAGCCTGGCCTGGCCTAAGATTGTGGCCTTTACTTCAGATGATAAATACCTGAACTCATATTTCAAATATTATTCAATAATATGAGTGCATATGAAACAGTCAAACCAAATATCTATTATGAAAAATGTTTTGTAATATTTTAATTTATATGATTTAATACTGTCTTATAATAATTTATAGTAAATTTCTTACGGTTAAGATTAAAGTGCTTTCAATTGTGAAAAATCCGGACGCAGTTATAGATTTCGCATTTTGTGTTATAATCATTAAAGTTGAGAACTAAGAAAAATATATACAGTTAAAGCTCCATAAGGGGTGATGCACATAGTACGTGCGCAGTTTTGGGATGTTTTCAGACCCCCTCCCCCTCCCTATGTTATCTCTATGTAAGCGTACGCATTTTAAAAATTAGTTTGACCCCCTCCCCCCTCCCCCACGACTGCGTACGTACTATATATCTCACCTCTAAGTTGAATATGTATAAGTAGTATCAAACAGACAAAAAGATAATTTACTAACTTTTATAGAAGAGTTTAAATCCTTTGTTTGAGACAACTTTGAGAATATTTGGGAAATTTTCTTATTCTTATGTTTTATAAAAAAATTAATGAAAAATTAATATCAAATCTTATTTGCATTAAAAAAAATACCTGAAATACTAAACGATCGGCAAATAAGCAGATATTGATTAGCCGTAAACTATTGCTAATTAACCCCATATTTGCCGCCAGATTTATCCCTTTTAAGAAAGACATGCTGTCTATTGAATTAATAGTGAAGTAAAGACATGTCACCAAATCATATAATAGTGAACCACAAAGAAATAATAGCAGCGGAGATAATAAATCAGATATACTATCGATTAAGCCTTGCATTTCATCCATTTTAGACATTATGTCAAACAATTTTCTCTCAGATAAAAATACTTTATTAATGTTATAATAACTTAATTCAGAAGAAAATAATTTCTGAATTATTACTAAATAAGAAATGAAGTAAAGGACAAAGAAATCGGTTGAATAATGAATAATTTCTAATACATATTCAGCTATTAATACACAAATATTTGTAAACGAAATCTGTTTTTCTTCCATATGAAAGAAAAATGCGATTATTATAGCGACAAAAAATAGTAACATATAAAATATAATTAGTATTATGTATAGATTTCTGAATAATACGCTTTCATTTTTTCTGTAGTTAAGCTTTGATAATAAATTTCTGAATTCATTAATTAATATTCTAAACTGCTTTCCTCTTATACTATAAATAATCATTGATATTAAGACATAAGTATTTCTGATAACGGTATAAATAATTTTCTGTCGAAAATTCTTCGCAGTCGTGAATCTCTTTCTTCCACAGTTGAAGTCATTTATAAGACAAGGGGAACAATAATATAAAATAAATGAATAAATAATAACTTGATATAAGAAATAAAATAAGAATTTAATTTTCTTTTCCGATTCATAATAACCATAATATGTTAGACCAAGAAATCTGTGAATTTTAACGATTAAATCAAATTTATCTGAATTATTATTATTCTTAATCATAATACTAAGTATTTTCTTAAAAAAGGATATGTTCAACAGTAAAGCTAATAGAGAATAATACAACTGTAATAGTCTTACGATTTACTTTAATATTACTTTTAATAAAATGAATCATTTCATGAGAAAAATAAATTGCTTTTTGGAAAATAAAATATAGATAAATATTAATATTAACATCACTTTCAAAGAAATTAAATTATATTTATATATACAGTACTATTATACAGCTCTTATAGAGTCATAAAATTTACAGAGTTTACTAAAGCAAAACGATATTGTTATGTACATTGAGTCTATTGCAGTAATTTCTCGTTATAATGAACATTAAATTCAAGAGAATTATGTTTTCATAACGAGATTATTTGTGGCATTAGTTCCAAAATGTGTTTTTAGTTATTCAATTAGTATTAATATATATAAGACAATGAGATTTTACTGTTTTTATATATACTTTTATGTAAATTACTTTTTATATTGAGTTCTTTGCGAAGCTTTCATAAAAATAGATTTTTGAAATGAAAAGCTTTTACATATAATGAATATAAAATTTAATTTTGTTAAAATGTTAGAGCTGTGTCACTTGATTATGAAACACTAATGTTTTGAACGTAAAATTATTGAATTTCTTTTAAAGACTAGACCTATAACTTATTAAAAAAATATGCCAATAAGTGAGTCAATAAGCCATTTATAGATTTCAACATTTTTAAAAAGCTTAGAATGATTTATTTAATTGTTTAAATAATAGTTACCTGTGCTTCCTTCTTATTTTTAAATACTAAATATATTCTAAAATTTTTAATTTTGTTATATGACTCTATATTTTAAGTTTTAGATACAGATCATTCTAACTGAAGCTTATAATTCAAAGCAAATAAAAAAAATATTTTCATGAGCCAACTCCCTAATGAGAGGAGATCTGACTGAAGCCCATGTTAAACCAGTGAGATTTTTACAGGGATAACCCTGTGTCGGCGTAGGCGAACGCGGTGGGCTATATGATTGTTATGAAAGAATGAATGTGTGGCCAAAATATTGCAGAGAAAACAGCAGAGCAAGGGGTTCGAACTCACGACCAAGAGTCAAGAGTCGAAGCCATAGCGCAATTCGCCACTCTTCCCCCTTAGCAAATAAAATAATTTGATAAAAATATCCTTTTAATTCTTGAAATTGAAATATACTCTAACTTTTATTTTTTACTTTGAAATTTTTTTTACTATGGGTTCCACCGGAGAAAATGCTAAATTCAAAAATTAATTTAAACACTTTCCCTGTTGAATAATGAAACGATTTAGGCTCATTTTAAAGCTCAGCTGTAGTTTATTTTAAAATCTTAACATTTTTAGTGCGACAATAGCAAAACGTGATGCTTATTAAATAAACGCCCACCTATAATAATATGAGCCACGCCGATTAAAAATTATTTTTTCTTGTAGAAAATATGATGCTGAACATGAATATGAAAATCCTATTTCAATATCTCTAATAAGGGTTGAGTTACGGCTCTTCATTTTTTTAATTT
>JAQGCH010003642.1:0-10230 GCA_034699485.1 Nanhermannia elegantula | reverse complement strand
CAAATATAAGTAAAGTAAAAACCAAATAACAAGGAGATCCTTACTCTTACTCTTATTATTTTATGCAATATTGTTGTTCCCATTTTGGTGATACATACGTTCATGAATACGGCCATCTCTATAACAAAGTTATTGAGTTTTTACTTTACTTATAATACAAAACCATGTCATGTGTTCTACCTTTGGGAGGAGAGAAGGGGGGTTGGCCTCAAAGTAATCAAAGAGTAACATATACTAAGAGGGGGTTTCTAAAAGTGCTAATTAGATGTAAATTAATTAGTGCTCAATAATTAGATATAAGAATAACGCAATACTATATTTAAGGTGTGCTTTAAATACACTCATTTTTTGAGTGCAAATACTGTATCAGTCTTCGATCTTCTCAGAAAAAGGTGAGAATAGTTATACATTAGCCTAAATAGAGGCTCGATTTCAATTTGAATTCTATTGTGATGCAGCACATTATTCCATGTCTAGGAATGATATAGACCTGAAACACAAGTTTTTCAAACAAGAAAACAAAATACGAATTTTGTCACAAAACAAAACAGATATTTCCAAATCAGATAAATAAAAATAATTTGATTTTTTGTTGTTTTACACGAAGTTTTCAATTGGAAAACTCATCAACAAAAGCTACAGGTATAGCAACATATAATAATTGCGAACCTTTCTTCCTGGTGGTCCTGCAGGTCCTGGTGGTCCGGGTGGTCCTTATAGATAAGATAATAGTTAATTCAATGCAAAAAATTTTAGAATCCATTTGAATAGTAATACATTTAACTATCAAATTAAGATCAATTTTATTTAAAAATAGTTGATTTCACAAAAATAATATTAATTAAGAAATTTGAACTCATTTAAAAAATGATACAATAAATTTAGTTATAATCTCATTTATCATTTATATTAAAAATAAGCATCAAATTGTTCAATCAATTGCTGAAATCGCATAAATAGCATAAAACATAATATCGGTAATTATTCTAACGTAAGAGCACTGTTCTTACAAATAATTTCAAACCATAAATATTTAAATATAAAATAATTGGTTAGACTATAGCTCGCGGGCACAGCGATAACCACAAATGCTACGATAATGAGTGATACATCGTTGGTTTCAGTTCATCGAGGTGAGTCATTTCATACCACACTTGACCCGAACCTGACAACTTCTGGCCAACTCCCGTCGGTCCATCAAACCTAGGCATAGCGCGCGCGTATCGGTGAACCTAACCCAATAAAACCAACTATTATTTATTGTTAATTAACCTTATTTCAGTTTTGTTAGGTTAGGTTAGTTTGGCCGATACACGCGCGACAGTGCGATAAGTATGTGTTGCTCTATTTTGATCTTAACATAGTATTAAATATATGCAAAATAACGGCAAAATTGATTCGGGTCAGAGGTGGTCAAGTGTGGTATGAAATTACTCAGCTCGATTAACTCAATCCAACGATGTATCACTCATTTGTGGTTATCGCTGTGTCCGCAACTATAGTCCAACCAAATAATTTTGATCAGTGGTCAGCACAAAGCCATGGAGACCACTGGTAGATAAGGTAATATCCATATCTAATGGTCTATTTAAAAACTTTTATTTAATTAATTTTTTTGCACACGACTCTACAGAGCTTTCAATTACTACATTTTTCATTCTTTTAAAGATTTATTTTTTATTTTCCACTCATAATTAGGTCGACTCAAAAATATTAACTTTAATTTTATGAATAATATTGCCATAAATTTTAAAAATTATTATACAATACCTGCGGGCCCTTCTATAAAACCGGTAGGAAATGCGTTCCCATCTAATGTTGTAGTGAGACCTCTGTCACCTTTCTCTCCTTTTTCACCCTAGAAATAGATTATAGGAAGACAATCGATAATTAGATATCTGAGTTCTGAGTTTTGTAACTAAATTATTACATTAATGAAGTTATTAAATAAAGTGATTGTTAATAAGCAAGAAATAACTAAAATTAAATTAAATGGGTTTTCAACAGTCATTTTAATATCAATTTATAATATAACCCAACTTTATGCGAATTATGTACTGTAAAATGCGTTGTGGACATTGTAAGTACATTATTATCATATTCATAATTATTACTGCTGAGTAGGTTCGGGTCCAAGAGGTTCGTGCACGGATCTCGAACCTCTCTTAAACCTAGAGCCTCGGACCCGGACCTCGAGGTCCTAAACCCTACGGCTACCCTGAAGAGCAATAGCTCTGCCCCTATTATTGATATTGAAATAATATATATATATTGTTATTTGACATTAAGTAGTTTAGAATTTAGAATGGTTCGTTTTTATAGTTAGTAAAACTAATGAAGCGTTAGTATCATTCATATGTTAGTTTAATTATTTTGAATAAATCCTCAATAATAAATGTCAGTCTCACTGATTCTCCCTTAAGTCCATTCTGACCGGGAAGTCCCAGAGCGCCCATTAACCCGATATCTCCCTTATCGCCCTGAAATAAATAAATGACTGAACTTTGATAACATCTTTTCGTAGATTAACTTAATTTGAATATTGTTTGCGGAATCAGTGAAAAACGTTTCCAATTTATAAAGTCGCTTATTTGGTAGATATATAACAATATCATTTAACAAAGTTTCAGTTCAAACACTCGTTTATGTTTCTATTTATATACTTTTCATATAATAATAATAAGAAATGAATAAGACTTACTTTAGGTCCAGGTAATCCATCCTTACCCATGGGTCCAATTGGTCCAATAGGCCCATTAGATCCTAGTTCACCAGGTGGTCCCTTATGAGACAACAATCAATTATAATATTTAATCTGTCAATATATTAGTTTATATGACCTACAGGTTCACCCGGAAGTCCAATTCTACCATCAAATCCTGGCAATCCTGTTGGTCCTGGAGGTCCTGGCGGTCCAGGAGGTCCTGAATTTCCAGGTTCTCCCTAAACGAAATTTATTTGAGGATTTATTAGTAATTTGAATGATTACTATAACAGTGACTTTCTGGACCTTAAGATCCTAACACTGGTTTTGGGGCTTAAAATCTAAATAATTGCGAGAATGTGTGTGTATGTGTGTGCGGCTGAGGTTTTAGAGCGATAGGCTTTGTCAAAAAATTGATGTAAACCTCAAGTTATTATAAACAATCAATTATAGGCTTCTATGAATATTTCGAATCATTTAATTTGATTCTATATTAATGTGAACCTTATATTAATCTTAGGGTTGTATTAAAATGCAAAATAAAAAAATTTAAAAAGTCAAGAAAGTCACCGAATCAAATCAAATCAAATCAAATCATACTTTAAATATAAACAAATAAAATACAGTATAGAGTACTGTACAGCCAAACACGATAAAAGAATCAACATTTAAAGTATTTTACTACATGAATGAACGTTAGCTTAAATTACAGGTTAGTTACAAAGAAATACATAAAAACATTTAAAGACATTGATAAAAAAGATATCATAAGACTCACTTTGAGCAGAAGTAAGTCACCGGGAGATAAAGTGATGCCAAGAGAGGCAAGACCCTGACCAACATCAACATAGAGAATTGTTAATAAAATTATTAATTTATTGAAAATTAAGTAATTCTCATCGACAGATCTTAACCTATCATAAAAAATCTTAAATTTTCATTTTGATATCATTATAATTTTTATGATCAAATTTCAATTAAAATTTTTTATCATATTTAAGGTCCATATTAAATATTGTTTTTGTGGTGAGTTTTCAATGATATTTTAATTAAATGCTTAATAACCTGTCGATTATTTTAATTCTAGAAAAAATATTTTATAAAATCTACTGAACAATAGCTTCATAACTAATAAAGGCTTTAAGTGTGTCCGTCCTTACAGTTCAATGTTGTTTAAGGGCATCTTTCAAGTGCTTCTTTAGTTTTTGATCATTTCAATGAACAATAGTTTATCAGCTACTCATACGACTAGAATTATTGTAGAATAAGCTTTTCAATAATTAAATGACAAAATTAAATAAAAAGATATTCTCATAAAATTGAACTCATTTCAAAATCACTAAACTATTGAGTATTTAAACACATCTTTTAAACTGAAAATAATGCATATTTGTAAACATAAATAGAACATAAACTGACAAATCATTTATAATATAATTGAAAAGAGATGAGTCTAATTAATTCAATTAAATAATAATCAATTAAATTAATAAACAGCAACATAGAAACAAACGTATTGTACAAACATTCAATTTTTAATACTTCATCTAAAGTATGATTATTTAGAATTGAAACACATTTATTAATATTAAATTTTTTTAAATAAGTAATTGATTGCCAAATATTTGACACACAGCGTAAAGTTTGTATAAACACTTATATACTGTTTCAGGTTTCTTATTAACTAACCTTAATTGCTATCACTTCTGCGTAACCTAAAGTTCCGCCACGAAGTCTAGTGATGGATCGTTTAACTCCCTATTATTTTCAAAAATTAGTAAATCACATACCATTAGAATAGAAATTATTCTAAAGTATTCCCATTTGTAAAGCGTTTTTTTGGTGATTTTGAAAGTGTTTATGTGTTAGCCAATGATAATAATGTTACTATTATTACCTTAGTTGTGGTGAATAAGTCGAATCCACTTTCACCCTATAAATTATTAGATAAATAAATTTTATTCCAAAATAATAAATAGTACATAGACTTTTGGTTTACATTTAAAAACAAGTACTAGTAATGCCAACTTTTATTATTGAATTTATGAATGCCAACGCTGGCTTAGATCAAAACTCAACTAAATTTGCACTTCCAATATTTCTATTTTTATTAAAACATTTATTTAGTTTTCTTCTATAATAACTTTAAACAATCATTTCATTATAATCATGTTAAGTGCTGTACTACTCAGTCATATAAACTTTTAAATGAAAACTACATTTCAAATATCGGTAGTAATCAAAAAATAATTATAAAATAGTTCATTCCGTTTATTCTAATATAATAATCATAAATGACTTAAAATAACTTTAGATATATGTCAACATTTCCAATAAATAATAGCAGTAAATACACTTAAATGTCATCAAATAAATGAAAATAAGGTAAACTATTTCAGACTTGCTTTAAAAAAATACTTAATCTCGCTTTAAATGTATATAAAATATTAGTCAATTTTTAATATTAGAATAAAGATTAAAGAGAGCTGTTTAAAACATTAGAGTTGGCACTACTACTACTAATTCTAAATATTACACATGTATTATATATATATATTTATAGTGATTATAACATATTCAATGAATTGAAACTATGAAACTTCAATGATGTTTTGCATACCTTATCTCCTTTATCTCCTTTGACGCCCTGAAACAGTTTTATAAAAACGAACAAATAAAAAATTTGAACCTTTTTTGAAATTTAAAAGCTGTCTTCAATAAATTCACAATTTTGTATGTATTTAGATAATAAAGTTCAAAAAGACATTACAGGGCAAAAAACAATCGATTAAAATACATACTTTCATGTATTGCACCTGAGATTTTATAATCCGTGTTAATAATGGTTAATAAACAGAGATCAAAATTTCTTGAACTCGAAATTGAATAAAAAATAATCAAATGACTAAACACTAAATGAATCATTAATTTTAATTCATTTTGTAAAGAATTATTCAAAATTGAAAAAACTAATCAAAATTAATTATTTGATTATTTTTGATAAAAATCTCAAGAATTATTATAAGGGGTTGTTTGACTATTTCTAAATTTAACATATTTTGGAGGGTCAAAGCAAAAGCTTCTCTAAATAATTTTTAAAAAATTACATTAAAACCAGTGATGCACAAGGAAATGGGTCCGAACAGCTACGAAAACTGAAAGATCAAAATGTATTAATTTGATTTTCAGACAACAATTAAGAAATCGTGCCCTTAGTTGCTGTTAGGGTTGTCATCGCAGGGTTTTGGACTTAACTATCAATCATCGATCAATTTAGGTAAAAGATCGTAAATTGAGATGGGTCAAAATGATCAAAATTAAACTTAATTTTTATTAAATATTAAACAAATCTTAGCAAAAATGACATTAATTAGCGCGTATAGTCAAAATTCAACAGAATTCAGAAACAATTTTTGTACAAAATCATTTAACGCGCCAAAATGATTTTAAAGTTTATTTTAGAGTCAAATTTTTAACATATTTTTTAAAAATTAACATGAAAAATCAATTATTTTAGTTTTTTTTTATAAAACTTGAATAAAATGAAAGGTGGGACCAAAAGAAAAATTTTATCGCGTGATGAGCACAATTGTATGAAAATTAAATAATCGTAAATATCAACCTTAGAGTAAGTTAGATCGATCATTACGATGATCGATGACAACCCTAATTGATTCACAGTGTTTTTGTGAATACGGTTCAGTTATTTTACTATATTTCATTCCAAGTAATACCTGCATCAAGTCTGGTATTTAAAATACTGGTACAAACAATACATAATCGAATGAAGTAAAGTGAAGCATTTGCGTTGTCCTATTTGCTACTATACTTATTTAGAGAATAGTAATTATTTTCATGCTTAATAACTATTTTTAAGATAAAAAACTGTTGGATATTTTTGTCTTTTATATTGATTTTGATCTATTTAAACAAAAATTACAGTTAATAAATCTTTACTCAGTGAATACTGTGATACATTGCCAATACATGAATATGCTTTTTGGTGTAATCTAAAGGATTGCTTAAGAGAATCTGCCTAAATATATCTGTCTTTTATAAGTTAAGCATAATAAATAAATTAGTTATAAAAATAGTAATATTTTAGTTGACAAAACACTAAAATAAAAACATAAAGTTTGGATGAATCTCTTTACTTGAGAATATAATTGATATGACGCCACTCCTATGTTTATCTCTTCATTTATTCATAAAGAATTAAAAGACAAAAAAGTCTATTAAAATGAAGAGTTTATTATACTTTGCAAATTAAAACCGCGATTCTAAAGAATTTGTAACTTAATAAAAATTTTAATATATTTTATATATGAAAGTGGTTTAGCTTTTTTATTATATGATATATATAGTAACCTTTGTGCTGCTTTAATATACAGCAGATATACAGTATTTACAATGTTTGAAACCCTTTGTAACTTGATGTCATCAAAACGCTATGTTAATATTTAATTAATAAATTAAAAAATCTAATTTATTAATTATTCAAAATCTGATACATACCTGATCTCCTTTGGGACCATCAATACCGATAGCGCCCTAAATAATTATGAAACAACAATGTCACAGAAAAATATTAAAACAATTACATTCTGTTGATCGGATTCATAACAGTTATTGCACAATAAAATTCGCAATTATAGACTCTAATAATTTATAAGTTTTAATACTATTTTATAAGATATTGCAAATTAGATATTATAGCAAAATATTTATTTGGTATAACCATTCCTTTACAAAAATGCCTTTAATTCTATTTTTAAAGTTACAAATGATTTAAATGAATATTCTCAGTATTGAAATCTTTACTAAATATTTATCTTTTGTTTATTTTCGCTGTTTTCAAACTGATGCTATTCAATAAAAATAATAACATTAGCTTCTAAGCGAAGGGCCTCTAATTCTCTAAATTGACATCACAGTTTAGGCCACAGACGTTAAAAAGGTAAAAAACTACCCGTTACTTAAATCAAATTTTGAATAAATAATTCATTTTTCATTTTTATATTATAATATATGCGAAGACATATAAACATTTTCCGTAAAAATTCTGATTTAAAATGACATTAAAATTTTTCGAGACTTCGAGACTAAAATTATTTATAGTTTTTCGTTTTTTAATAAAGAATTTTTCTGTCCGGTAAAACTCATTGATAGAAAAAAGATATAAAATCTAAAATATTATAAATTATATATTAAATTTTTCTATGAACAAATATAATTTGCCAAAAAGACTAAAATATATGTCGGCTATTACGGTAAGTATTAGTGCATACAAATGAAAAGAACTTTATAAAAGCTTTCGTTTGATACTAATTTTAAAACAATCGGTTTCTCAATTTTCTAGTTTAAAGTCCTATAACTCTTGAACTGATAATTTTCGAGTCAAACAAAATCATACGTATCCAATGGTTTTTGACTACTTATCTAATGATAATGATATGTAATTTTTTTATTATTGATAAATTTACCGCAATATTTGTAAATAGTTTCTTTGATTTAAGTAACGATAGGGATTAGATATTATATTTATTCTTTTTATTAATCAATAATAAGAATAATAAGCATTATTTTAATGTTGTTAATGGAATGAATCCGATTGTATTCTAAGTTTATCTTATTTTGATTAAATGTCTAAATAAAATGTTTGTTTCTATATTCTTACCGGAAAACCAGGTTTGCCCGGCGGTCCCTATCAAATAGATTATACAATTATGAAAACCAATTCATTCAATATCAATATTTTGAATTTATCGTGTCTTTGGATTATTCTTTTCAAAAGTCTAAGCGATGTAATTCATTTTTAAAATATAGTGAAATAATAGTGATATTCTTAATAATACTTTATAACTAGTATTTTTGTAATTTAAACTAGAGATACAAAACCATTTCAATGGGAATAGTAATGAAACAGAAAAATTCAATGGAAATGGGAATTAAAAAATTTGATGAATTCAATAACATTATCAAAACATTATTGAAAGCTTAGAAAATACAAAACTTTTAGTTTAAAATACATACAGTATAATCTTTATCTCAAGAAAAATGAGTTATTACTAGGATTGGAAAAATACACGAAAATTTTTTTCCCCATGTATTATACATGTATATGATATATAATATATGTATTTTCTAAATATTATGCTTAAAATTGAGGTATTCATTTATTTAATCAGAGTCAATAAATGAATCGCAAAAGTGGTGTCATTTTAATTAAAAAATCAAATTTTCAAACTTTAATATAATTATTGAATTTAAATTTTAAATTAAAAGTAATTAAACGAAAAATTCACCAAATATTTATATGAAAGATGCAAATTATCACAAAAACTAGGTGGCGCACAATGTATTACAGTAAAAGCTCGTTATAACGAACCAAACTTGAATCCCGTTCCAAATTCCTATGCAGTTAGGCTAAAATAAGTTCGATATAACGAACCTCGATATAGCGAACATCTCGTTATAACGAACCCATTTTAGGTACGCTAAAGTACTTAAACATTTGATTGTCTGAGCAAATTTACATTATTTATGAATATATCCGTTTGAGTCGATTATTTCTCTCTGCCATAAATTTTATTTTATATTTATATCCTATGAGAAGAAACTGATAACATTTCATTTGAATTTATGGGTTTAAAACCATGATAAACTAATTGATATATTCTTATATTAATTGGTATTTATTTTACATATATTTTTTGTTTCAATATAGGAACTTTAAAAAATACATTTAAATACAATGGGAATGAAATTTCGGTCGCTTTGTATCACTAATTTAAACTCAAAATTTACAAAATTACGCTTATGTTTGTTTGTATCGATTCATATATTTAAATTTATTCAATTTAAATTATATTCTCATGTCTTTAATTTGTCTTTTCTCTGGATTTAACTTTTCAAAAGTAAAATCATTTGCATTGTCTTTGGATTTTAGAAACATAAATTATTTTATGTAAAGAGTCCTTCGGTTTTAGGGTTTTCCATCTAATCGTATACTTAATCTCTTGATTTTAGCATTTTTGGTACCTAAAGTGAGAACTTCTTAGAAACCCCTAATTCCTGGTGAAGAATTTTCAAAACTATAAATTAATTAATGTCCAATATTGTGAATATTTGTTGCCCCTAACAGATTAACGGACTTTAGGACGTATACTTTACATTAAGAGACCAGTTTGACCCTACCAGACTTAGGCTCACACCATACCTGGACAAGGTCCGAACCATTTTAGGATTTTTTGAAAATCTGGGAGGGGGGTCAAAACTCATCGGTTTTAATAGACAATTTTTTCTCAAATTCCGTTTTCCCTTCAAAAAAAATTTTTTGCGCCAAAATTTTAAAAAAATATCTCCTTTTTTAAAGAATTACTTAAAAATCATAGATTTTAATGCTATTGTATGGCATAGAACTAATTAAAAACGTTTAGAAGTAAATTAAATTTTAATAAAATCTGAAATTTTAGTCAAAATCAAAGGGGGACCAAGCTATGCTTTTTTGATTTTCCAAAAACCTT
>JAQGCH010003641.1:0-10231 GCA_034699485.1 Nanhermannia elegantula | reverse complement strand
AAAATAGGCTCAGGCTGAGCCTGGGCTAGCCTAGGCTCTAGGCTCGGCTCGAGAGCCTTTCCGAGCCTACAGGCTCAAGCTCAGGCTCATGGTTTTCTAAATAGGCTCAATCTCCAAGTATTTCAAACCTAGGCTCGCCAGGCTCAGGCTCGAGGTTTTTGAGCTTATTTTGTTCATTAATTATAACAGTAGCATTTATCAGGCATTTATATGAGTTGCAATTACGGTATAAGAGTCGCAGTGCTCCCATAAAAATGAATATGAATCTATTTTCTATTAATTAATTATTTTATTGATATTTATGATTTATTAGCATATCTCTAATTAATTAGACTTAGCATATTATTTATTCGAGTAAATTCCATTCAGTTTAAAGCATGAGAATAAGTTTGCTTTAAAAATTATATATTTGAATGATTTAAAGTCTATTTGACTAAATTTGATTTGAGATCTTATAAAATTGCTTTTTAATAAAATTTTTTCAAAGTCTTCAAATTGATTCAAAATTATTTTGATTAATATATGGTTTGGAATCATACCTGCACAAGGCATAGGGCTATACTATGCCTAGGAGTTAACCCCTCGGCCTTAAAATAATTAAAAATAAAATAAATTGACACTGTTAACCGGAAATCTCGTTTTGAGAAAAAATTGTCAAGGAAAACCCAACAGTTTTAACCCCTCCCTCAAACAAGAAATCCTCAAATGAATCCCGAACTTATGCAGGTATGGTTGGATTAGTATACAAGTGCCTACAATTAGTAAACCACCGTTTCAGAAGCTTTCACAAGATATTAATTAAGGAATGCGGTTCTCCCAGAATTAAAAAAATAAGTTTTTAAGCTTCTTCTAAATGTTTTATATGTAAAGCTGGTATAGAGACCAGAATCTCGATCTATTTTTTTGTCTCCAATTTTTGATTTAATCAATTGATGTAATTCTTTGAAATATTTTTGAGTAAAAGTAGAACGAATGAAAATATCTGATAATCAGCAGTAGCTGTCTAAACATCTATTGATACCCATACACTTTTATTCTTTATTTTTTCTGACCTTTAAATTCTATCAATAATTAATAGGGTTATAAAATTTATAAAAAACATGTTTTGTTTCTTAATTCAAATTATATGAAATGTCAAATCTATCCTAATTGATGATTAGTAATCATGAATTCATTTTAAAATTAGTGAAGTCTGAATTTTCATATTTTGGTCAAAAATTAAAATAAATGCACATTTTGGTAATTTTGCAAATGGTGCATATTTTATATTTTTCTTTCAAAAATAGAATATAAATTTAGATTTGAAAGAGATCCTACATATCATAGCTTCGACAAATAATTCATCAAAATTGGTTAGAGAGTCATCAAACCCGAATCGAACATCAATTTTTCATGGGGTTACCCACGCTCTTGGCTCAAGTATTATTTTATTATGAATATACTGAACATTTTCGAAAAAGAGACATCGCCGAAGATCGCCGCTTAAGATTAACTGATGAACACTTAAATATGTACTCGATTTTGTATTTCAAATGGGATATAGAGGACATTTTCATTAATATTTGTCATTTTTTTGTATTTATTAACCCGAAACTGAAAATAAATTTTCGGTTTAAACCCGATAAAACCCGAATTGTCTCAAATTTTTTAAACCCGATTAAACCACCCCGAATCAGCTTAAAAATTAAACCCGAAAGGTAAGCTCTCTAAAATAGGTGCAATAGAAACATATTATATTCTCTGAAAAATAGGACAAAAATTTCATCCCTATAAAGTATATTACATTTTGCAGTTAGTTTTCCGAGCGTTCCGATCAAGATAACAAAGTTTCTATTAAATACTAGAGATTAAGAATTTATTTATTTAATCTTGTAATCCAATAATATCTTGTAATATAGCCAGTGTTGTAACCAGACTCTGGTATGAGTTTAAGAAAATAAATATTGACCTCAATAACCCCATATAAACCTCTTATAATCGTGAACTTTGTTAAAATATATTTCAAAATAATACTTATGCCAACTTAACATATTTTTAAAAATCCTGATTAATACCTCAAATCTACGCTTAAAATGATTTGATACGTGTTTTTTTGTTTGTCTGAAAAATGACCAGTTCAAGAGGCACACTTATCATTTTTTAAAAATTTTTGGAAGGGTGTATACCCTGGACAAATCCCACTTTGCTCGCGCTTGCTCTAAAATAGCCATACGCAACCCATGGCTCTATGTGGCTCTTCTGATGCCATTTTGTGGCTCTTTTGCTTTAAAAATTTAACATAAAGTTTAGCTCTTTTAGGGCAGGGAGACTGGCGCAATGCGCTATGGCTTCGACTCTCGATCGAAGGGTCTGAGTTCGAATCCCAGGCGCTTCAGTTTTCTCTGCTATCTGTTGGTCACATATTTAGTGTTTTTTCAACATCCCTATGGCCCGACGCGTTTGCCCACGCAGATACAGGGTTATCCCTGTAAATATTTCACTGGTTTAACATGGGCATCAGTGAGATCTCCTCTCATTAGGGAGTAGGCTGAAGAAACGTTTTTTATAATTATATGCATAGATTAATTAAGACTCAAAATTACGTATTACAACTTATATATAATTCCAATGTTAGGTAGTATACAATTATTTTCTAAATTAAAATATAATTAAATGTAATACAAGAAATCGATTGAGAGACGAACATCTCAACAGCGATTTTAAGTTAAAAACTAAAGGTTGCTAAAGGTTAAGTATTGTATTTTTTACATAACCAGATACCTTCACTTTTTAATACTATTGATTAATAAAATGTAATCTATGAACGTATATAGATTAGTAACATTAGCGAAAATCATTAATTTATAGATTGCATGAAAAGACGCATTTTACATTTATATTTAATATAAATCCATTATTTCGCTTACTAAATATTTTGAACAAATACAGAATTGAAAACAATTATAACCCAAGGGTACTTCAAAAATGATGAAAAAGTGACAAAAGAATTGTTGATAGACGTACCGAAATAATCAAAATTGCAGAAATCCAGAATCGATATCTGTGTCACTAACGAAGTAAGTGACACATTCCTTAACATACTATACAAATGTCCCGGAATATAGGTTTTAACACTTTCAGAGAATTGATTAAAGAAATAATGAAAAAATTATCGAATGTTTAATATTAAGACTAGAATTAAAAACACTTTAAAATTGTAAACATGAAAACTTGACGATGTTGTAAATAGATTTTATAAAATCGAAAGTTTTCATACCAACTGTTTACAAATACTTTTTAATACAAATAACTTTATAATTGAATTCTAGACAAAATACTTGAAATCAGTTAAAAAAAACTCCAAACTATAGTAAAATAATTTATTTCATAAAAGACAGACAAAGCGAGTCTCATAATAACTCTGTGTCTCAAATGGATTTATAGCCAAAGTAAAGAAAATTTATAATTCAAATCTGGCACCGCTGAAAAAACTTCACTTCCTGATGAGCACCCTTTGAAGCACTCTAACCATTGAACTCTTACTTCTTCTAAAGGCTAAAAATTAAATTACTAATTATTTTTAAATTGTTTTAAAAGTGAATGCACTGTTGCAGAGCTCACTAACTATTATAAGAAACTGACTGAATATATATTTCTTACGGAATATTAAATGGGTTTAGACTAGTGCTGATTGAGTTACAAATTTTTAATTTGATTCTCGTTTCTGAATTTCGAATTTTGTCCTAGTTCTGGAACAAAAACCAAATTGAAATATTTTTTTTCTCGTTCTCTTTCTATACACATGGACACCATTAATGTGTATATTGAACGCGAACGGGCAAGACTTGCCTCTGCTTTAAAATATAAAATCAAAATCACTTATCTACAGATATAAATACTAACTGTTTATTATTAATCGTTCAATAAATGAAACAAAACTTTGCAAACTCTATGGTCTCATGTTTGGACTCAAGTTCTGAACTCATATGATTGGATGTTTCCAAAAGTTATTATTTTCTGTCTCTTTCATTGGAAATAAAAACTTATTTTCATATCTGACTCTCAATGAATATTATTTTTTGGAAAAACAACTACTAGTAAACAAACAATTACTTTGGGAAAAACCATTGATTTGAGTTCAGAGCTTAATATGAAGTGTATCTCTATATTGACTGATTCATAAGTCAATGGCTTTATCTTTTGAATTTTTGATTATGAACTCAACGATTAATAATAAATATTATTTGGAACTGAAGTTAAGTGTTTTTCATTTTATATTTTAAAGTAGAGGCGAGTCCCGCCCATTCGTGTTCAATATTTTGTATCTAAAGTTGGAAATCATCTCAAAAGAGCAGTGCTCTGATTCAAAAGGTTAAAATAGACATGGTACTTTTCGGGATTAATTTTCACGCTGATTCGGGGTGGTTTAATCGGGTTTAAAAAATTTGAGCCAATTCCGGGTTTATCGGGTTTAAACCGAAAACTTATTTTCAATTTTTGGTACATAAATTTAAAAAATTACATGTAAATTGTTTATTATAGAAAATGTCCCTCTATATCTCAAATGAAATACAAAATCGAGTGCATATTTAGATGTTCATCATTTAATTATAAGCGACAATCTGTTTGAAGATTTTTAAATTACGAAATGGTCAGATTATTTACAATAAAACAATATTTGAGCAAAAAAACGCGTTTAAACCCATGCAATACGCATGTTGGATTCGGGTTCAATCGGGTTAAACCCGAAAAGTACCATGTCTAGGTTAAAGGCATAAGCAATGGTTTTAAAAGTCCAAAATACTTCTTATTGGACACCTATAGATAATTTGAATTAACCTAACCTTAACCGAATTGGATTAATTGTTAATTTAATTATGATTTGCAACTTTAGATACAACATATATAAATATAGATACGTACCAGATATTAGATAGTGTATGATTAATAACTTAGTTTTATAGTAAACCTATGGAATATGATTATTCCCAATTTTTTAGTATTTATTATTTGAAACAATAGCACTAATAATTTAATAGCTAAATGTTTTGAATATAAAAATTTAATCGCAAATTTGCACAAATCTTTTTTGATGAACACTAAAAATATAATGAACTCAAAGTCCAATTATTTCAAATTTTTCAAAATAAGTTATTTATTTAATCGAACTTTTCATAAATTTTATTGAAAGTTTATATTATCCAAAATAATAGTTAAACTTATGTTTGGATATTATAAACATTTGGAAAACTAACTTCAATTAAGTCAGTTTAAGTCAGATAACATTGAAATCTTGTTAGCCAGACAGCAAACTAACATTAAAACCTTTAATCATACGAATCAATATTCAAATATAATTTCTTTGATTAATGAATTAAAATCAAAGAAAATATTTAGCCTTATATTTAGTATGAGATGCTCTTTTTTCTCAAAGAAAAAACTACTTTTATTAATTAAATTATATTGCAAACAAAAGATAGCCCAGCCTCGGACTCGAGCCCCGGGCTTCCGATAAGATGTTTTCAATATTTAGTCTTAGACATTAAAACAATAAGACTTATTAAATAGAAGAAAAGACAAAATAATAGAAATACTTGCCAGTAAACAACATAAACTCGCTCGAAGTATTTTATCCATATTTGAGATGAAATAACTTTTAATATTTGACTAATAATCCATTTTAACTCATCCTTTAGCCTAAAATAAATAGTTATAGTGATGGTGTAATAGTTGTATTTCAAAAAAGTTATAATTAGATAAAAATTGCAACTTTTATATTTTCACTTTTTAATAGATGTTTACCATACTTCTCACCTCTTGTAAAAACTTCAAAACAAATTGAAATTTGTGAGAAGTCCTCTTATGTTATTTATAAACACTTTAACTAAATTGTGAGTGAAAGCGAATGCACTATATATTAGTTACTACACTATGTGTCCGCTCAAATTGCAGGTGATCTTATCTTTCAGTCGAATTATATTTTCTTGCAAGCAAACAACAGCTTCAGCTGCGCGTCTCTCAACTCCCACAGCATAGAATTGCTCTGAAGAGGTTATGAAGCAAATAAGTGGAAAGCAGTCATAAAATAGAGCGCATCAAAGCATTTCATTCTGGGAATTCACTATTCATTTGACTTATTGAACAACTCACTAATGATAACCACTGACTAGTTTGGATTCATTCGCGATATACCTTTGAATTATAATTAAAGCAAAAAAACCCGACAGTACATGAAAACAACATTTCATCAAAATAAAGGGTTGTGATTAACATTTTATCAAAAATGCAACTGTTTTTAAATAATAATAAGTTAGATTAAGTTTATACATATATATGGGTATATATACTATTAAAAAATTTGAGATTTTTAATTTAAAGTGCACTACTTGTACACTACAAGCATTTGTGAGCGTTAATCAAAAAGAATAATTTAAGAAAGTTATTAACGAATTAGAGTTATAATGTATCGGCGACTTTTCGAAAAAAATTTTCAAACGAATCCTTTTTTAGAAAATAATTGAGAAAAGGATTAAGTTTTTCATAGCATGAAATTCGATATCTAATTATGAGTAATAAATATTGAATCGAATTAAAATGGAAACTTCCAAGTTTAAAGAATTTATGTTTTCATTATTTAAATCATTTTTAAAATTAGTTTTTAAAACTTAGTTTTAACTGTGAAAACATGCTTTTAACTAAATGAGCATAAAAACGAAACTCTGCGAAACACTATGTTTTAAAAATTACAATTATTATTACAGATATTTTGGTTTAAATTATTAAAATTTCACTGATTTTTTTTCATTATAGTTCCATATTATCGGAAGCTTTCAAAGGAATCATTTGCTTCAATAATGTAAAATAATACCTAATCTGCTTATTTATTTAATAGTTGCAACCGAAATGGTAATTCAGTCAAAATAAAGAATAACACACCATTCAGTGGAAGATCAGCTCTGAGCTGAACTTGGAGTGTATAAATATAAAATAAAATAAAAACAAGTTAAATGCCATATCAATACAATCTACTGTTATAAAAACTATACAATCTCATTGACTCCTTATTGTCGGCTAAATTCACGCAAACTTTAGATAACAATATTTTACTATTTTTTGATATAAAAGAGGATTAAGTATCTGCGGGGCAGTTGATGCAGATTTCTGCTTACGATTTAATTTTTGTATACATTCAATCTCTGTCTTCTGCTTTTGTTGTATGAATAGTTGTATGAATGGTTTCCTTAGAAGATTAAAGCAAATCATTTGGTTTGATTAGAGACGTTTTCTATTTATGAATCCCAACATTGAATTCTAGATTACCTGCATATTGCATAATATATACAAACACATATAGCATATAAAGCAAATTAAATTAAATATTAATGTTTTAACAGAAGACCAATAAGTTTTAACTATCATTGGGTTAATATTTGTTATCCAAAGAATTGAAGCGAATCATCTTCTGATACAATGGCCAACAACTCATGCCAAGCAATTTCATTTAGAACTTCCACTTATCTGTATATTACTCATATTGAGTGACAAATATAATTAAAACTAATTAAAATGAGATTCAAATTGTATCAAATAAAAAATGCATGAATCACATGTCAGGTCCAATATTTTTGAATGAGATTAAGTTCTAATCAAAATAATTGAAGAATACAGTACTACCAGACTCAACAAAGGCGATATTAAGATGTAGAGCAGCTTTTTTAATTACCAGTTAATTACAAAAGCTATATTAGAAAAATATAGTACTTAACGAATAATAGGATAAAAAATTCGGAAAATTTTTAAACAAAAAGTTCGTTACTTTCGATTAAATCTGTTATCAACAAAGTTCTCAACTCAAATCATTGGTTTTCCAAACTTATAATAATTGTTGAGTCAAATATGAAAATAAGTTTCAAAATTCTTATCTTTGGTGAACTTATTTTTGATAATGAAACTTATAAAACAGTACAGTTAGATAATGATATATGCTTTGCATGAAAGTTAATGATATCTCCTTTTTTAATCTTTGGCTGTGCTTTGGCTGTGCTTTGAATCTTTTTATAAATAAATTATAAGTTATAACTTTAAAATTTCTCAAACTGTAGTTCAAATCAGAAAATAAATTGTGGGGAAAATATTTTTTATAATGAAATCACTTCTAACATTCACTAAATTGTCCACCTCTAAAAAAGTTCAGTTTTTGGTTTATTTATGAAAGGACTGGTTCCAGACCTTTATACTAAATCATATCTAAACAAATCTGTATTAGTACTATAGGAATTCGGGAAATGAAGTCTCTTTTTGTTTTGGTCCGAAATAAAGAGAACTCTTAACATAAATCAGCAGAGATTATATCTAACATGCATTATACTAAATGTGAGCAAAATTACTCGTTATCTCATATCATTTATTACGAATTACTTTCCAGTCAACGCTTTCATACGTCACTATTATATACAACTATTTGTGCTTTTATTTATAATTTCATTGATTTCATTGACGTAAACTAACGCAAGCATCAAAATTATAGACGTTCCACATTAATTACTTTTAAAAAACATAATAATATTGTTTTCATTAAAATTTTATTCGCATTTTAAATGAAATCTAAATATTTAAATAGTGTTATGTTAAATATACTACAGCTTACATAATATAATAGTAAAATAATTACTGTACATAAATAAGTTAAAAAATGATAGGTTCTTATCTAAATGAGAAAGATATGAGTTAAGAAGTGATATCAAAAATTGTGTATTCAATCATCACTCGGGAAAATATGATGAAAGTGATGTGTAAAATAACTCATTCGATTTTGCATTAAATTTATTTGTTTGAATCCATATCTAAATCAACTTTTGAGATAACTAATAGTTATCTTAATCATTATTATTTAAAATAGAACTAATGATTACAATAATTTTAGTTAAAATATGTTGCGGTCCATTACAATTAACCATTACTATACTTACGAGTTATAGACTGTTTTCATTGAATCTTAAACTATATTTCTTATACCTAGCGTTGTTAACTTTAATCAATTTTCTCCAAATCATTAAATTTAATGTTAAATTTAATATTAAATTTAATTTATGTATTAAATTTAAAAATACAGCAAAACGTTTAAATTCTGAGTTGCAGTATCTTCGAAACATTAAGTTCTCTTAAATCTATTACCTTATATTTGCCATAATTCAACTCTCAAATATCAAATTCTCTCAAATTATTATTTAATAATTTAGTTTTATATTCAATTGGTAACAATTTTATTTTAAATTTTATAAAAACTAACATTCCTTAACTAATGTGCTGACTACACATGAATAGTAATATATTTCGGATCAAAAATCCATGGGGTGTGGTCTAAATGTCAAAGCGGGTACCAAGAGAACTTTCAAGACCCATTGGGGTGTCACATACCATCCATATACCGGGCCTAGACATCTCTGGTGTGCACTCCTCCCCCCCCCCAATATTTTCAGAATCATAAAAATAATACCTTGGTCTCCCCTTAAATTTTTTTCAAGTTTTTCCAAAATTTATCCTTTGATAATTTTTGTCCTCTTTTGAAGTCCAAAAATGTGGGAACGCTAAACGGTGGTCACTAAAGACAGATTTTCTGGAGTGAAAAACAATCATTTTCAGGAGGTTTTGAAGGCGGATTCTTAAACTTAAATATGTATTTTCGGGATACATTATGAAATAATGTTTTATAATGTAAAATAACTTTTTTAATTAAAATTTTAATAAAAAAACGTTTTCGCCAGCCAGCTCCCTAATGAGAGATCTCACTGAAGCCCAGTGTTGAAAACCAGTGAGATTTTTACAGGGATAACCCCGTGTCGGCTGTGGGCGAACGCGTCTTGCCATAGGGTTGTTAATAAAACAATGATTATGTGATCAACATATTGCAGAAAAACCAGTTTCGAATTCGGGGTTCGAACCCACGACCCTTCGATCATGTGTCCGACACCTTTCTTCTGGGCCATCTTCTCTACCTAAAATTTTAATAATCAAATAAAATCAATGAACTACCAATAGTGCTCTTTTTCATATGAAAAAATTAAAGTTCAAAAGACCACATTTTCATTTTCATTTTCATTATGCTTTTGAGTTTGAAATATTCATTAATGACTCACTTGAATTGCTTAACAAAAAATAAACTTTAAGGAGAGAGATCAAAGTATACTTTAAGGAAAGAGGTCAAAGTATACTTTAAGGAAAGAGGTCAAAGTATACTTTAAGGAAAGAGGTC
>JAQGCH010003640.1:0-10234 GCA_034699485.1 Nanhermannia elegantula | reverse complement strand
AATGATTACAAGACTAAAACAAAAGAGGCTTTTGACGGATCTGGAGTTTTTACAATTGGTAGTAATAAGTGGCTGCAGTTGGATAATGAATATTTTGTCAAAATTAAAAATAACCTAGAAGATAGTATTATTGGCGAAAAAATGGAATTTGATATTGATTTTTGTGAGATTTTTATTAATGAAACAAAAGCATTTATGGAGAAGAATCGCTATGAAAGTCTTGTAAAAGAAAGAGTTGGGTATGCGTCAACAACAACACTTTCTGTAGGATGCATAGTAGGTGGTATTTCAACATCGTTTGCAACTTCTCCATCAATTTTAGCAGCAGGTGTTGTTGGAATTGCTGCTTCAGGAGGATATATGTTATTTGGTTTAATATCTAAACCAAATCATAAAAGAGAGAATTCAAAAAAGAGATTGATTTAAATGATTTTTCTATTTTTGATTATGCATATTATAAAATTACAATCCATTGATCATTACATTTTTAAAATTGGTTTTATATATATTTTATTTTATCGTAGTTAGGATACTATGATAATGATAAAAATAGTTGTATAAGATTTTATAAATATTATCCTAAAATTTATAATTGAGGTTTCCTATTCTTCGTCAAAATAATTATTTTCATAAAGACCTTTTGGAGTGAATATGTCATGACGTGTACTCAAAATTGGTGCTTCACTTGCACAATAGGTTTCGCTCAAATAAAATGTAATAATTTCATTAAATAATTTAAATCTTGTTTCTTTTGGTGTATCTATTATTTGTGTTTCATGTTGTCCATAAGCGCCCCAAACATAAAACAACCCTTTTTTCGATTTTGCACAAGAAATTTGCAAATATTCAATATTATAATGAATCGCGATATCTGTGAACTTTTCTGTGTGACATATCTTTGTTGGTATTAATCGATTTTCTTTATTTCCTGCCCCTAATTGTCCTAAATTATTCGCACCAAACGAATAAATATCTCCATCACTTGATAGAAATAAATTATAATCAATACCACAGACAATCTTCGTTATGTAGGTATTTAGCATGTCAATAATTTTCGGTGTTTTCATTGATTCATAATTAAATTTTTTAACCTTCAGTTCATAATCAACATCTTTTCCCCAACTATACACGCGTCCACTTTCGGTCAAAGACATTCAATATGAATGACCGCAAGCAATTGTTTTCACTCTTTTTCCATTAAACGCATTGACATAACGAGGAGTTGATTGATAATTGCATAACGAGTAGATTCTTTGCTTTTTACTTCAATTTGAACACATCTATTATTACCCCACGCATATACTTCACCATTTGATGTCAATACAAGTGTGTGATCACCACATTTAATATCAATAACACATTTATCACTCAGAAATCTATTTAGTTGTGGTTTATATATCCTATGAATATCCCTATCGCTCATTCCTATCCCTAAGGCTCCCAACGTATTGCGACCCCAACAATAAACATGACCATTAGAGGTGAGAGCAATTTTATGCACTGAACTTGTTTTAATATCAACAATATTTTTGTTACACAGCTCATTAACAATTGAATTGTTTATTAGTGATTCTATAACTGACTCGTCATTTGTAGCTATCAATAAATTCTTGTTTTCGTTGAAAAATGTTTCACCAAATTCATAAAATTTATCTTCATCTTTAGTTACTATTATTACATTTCTTGTAGAAACAAATGATAATTTTATTTTCTTATTAATTCAAGATTTAATTAAACGTAGTGTAAAAATATCAAAATTAATTTATTAAATTGGTTTTCGGTTTAACTATACTGAATCATTTGATTATTATTTGATTATTAAAATAACAATTTAATAAAATATATACACTAAAATCCCCTCTATAAACATTATAGACTGCTAATTATTATTAAAAAATTGACTATAGAAATGCAATTTAAACTTAATAAATTGTAAACTAAATATCTATAGTTATATTATTAAGAGATAATAACCGTGATTTTAATTCAACCATTCTTAATTTTGTGAAGCCCAGCCAAATTTTAAATAATAATAACCTTGATAAATTGTATAAATTCACATTAATGCCAAAAACAAATTAAAAAATATTATTTTTAAGTTCAAATGTATTTTAATTTTTAATGTCACTTTTTTATAAAAAATAAAACATTACGCAAAAAATTAATGAAGCATTTAAAAAACAATGCAACGCACTGCTATCTATAAATGACTAATAAGAAAGGTTTTATCTTTATTTTTTTACTGGTTTATCTTATAATTATGTGTGGGACGATAAATTATAAAGGGGTTCAGATATACGATTTAAATGCATATTAAATATATTTTAAGCGCGAGCTCAAATTTTTTATTTTTACCAATATATTATAATTTTT
The DNA here is from genome assembly GCA_034699485.1 of Nanhermannia elegantula. Classification (NCBI taxonomy): domain Eukaryota; kingdom Metazoa; phylum Arthropoda; class Arachnida; order Sarcoptiformes; family Nanhermanniidae; genus Nanhermannia; species Nanhermannia elegantula. Next base: position 7,861 of record JAQGCH010003640.1, on the reverse strand, counting down.
ACAAGCAGATTTGCATTTGAAATAAATTTAATTATTACCCTTTAAACTTAAAGGATTTCTAAGACAGGTTTTTCTAAAAAGGCATATTTCAGAAAAAAATCTTATTAAAAGTTAAAAATATATTGTATACGCTACATTTTAATGAATTAAAATATGACTTAAGACCATACCTGGGCAAGCTCTGAACCTTTGGGGGGAGGGGTCAGGATCAAAATTTCTCAAAAATCAGAAGGGAGGTCATAACTCATCGGTTTCTGAGACAATTTTTTCTCAAAATCCGTTTTTGCGCTAATAAAATTTATCCGGCCAAAATTTTTAAAAAATTCTTTCCTTTTTTGAAAATTTAAAAATCATAGATTTTAAAGTCGAAGATTAATGCGTTAACTAATGGTGCTAATAAAAATGCCTCTTATAATAATTTAAATTTTAATAAAATTTGAATTATTAATTAAAAACAAAGGGGGGACAAAGGCATATTTTTTTAATTTCTCAGAAAAGATTTTCCACCAAAAATATCAAAGGGGGGACCAAGGTACGAAATTTTCAACTTTTAAAAATGTTGGGGGGGGGGGGGGAGGCAAACCCCTAGGCAACCCTAAACCTTGCCCAGGTATGCTTAAGACATAAAACATTGAAATTTAAATTAAAGGGGGATCAAAAATAGCATTATTTATATAATGTACCCCTTATTTAAGAGCAATTTCTTTAAAAGTATTTTTCATTGTATTTTGTTATAATTAAAATTTTTTATAACAATTCTTTATTTTAATGATTAATAACAATCTAATGTAACAAATTATTACACTTAAAGTTAACTAAAATTTTAAATATTTTATTTATAAAAATAATTGTTAGTAAAAAAATTTTTATTTAAGAGAAAACTATATAAAAATGCTGTATTTCTTTTATGCGCATATTTACTTCTATCCTTGAAAATACTCCATTAATAAAATATATCAATAATAAAAATATAAAGTTATCAGGCCTATAAAACAATTTTATTTATTATATTTCTTTATCCCCCAAAGTGGGTGCCCCTTTCAAATGTAATCTCTACAATATATTTTTTCATTTTGTATACGTGGCGAGAAGTCTACAGAATGATTGGCTATAATATACTAAAATGCATTAAAATCATATTACTTACTTACTTATGAATCACTTTATGATTTTTGTCTTATCTGTATTGATAGTGTTCCGTAATTACCTGCTATTTTACTATATTAACAACCCGTCAAATCATTTTACATCATATAATTATTAGTTAAACGGAATTTATATATTAAAGATTTCTCTTATAATATTTTGTGAGGTTTGTCATCAAATTTAATTTAAAATTGTTTAAAATTGAATAATAAATAAAATTTTGTTTAATTGTTTAAAACATTAAAATAAGCTTATTATGAAATATAAAATAAATTATTTTAACAGTTAGGTAACAATGAGCGAAAAGAATGAGAAGAAATCATTTATGGAAAAAATACGTGAAGCGAGAAGTAAACCTGGATCTCGTTTCAAAAAATTCAAAGATGTTTTCGTCATTATCAAGTCTAGTAAGTTGCAAATATTTATAAAAGACGCATAATTAATAATAATTCATTTATTTGTAATAAAAATCTCTTAAAAAATTATTATACGTACACTTGTCATGTAATCTCACAAACGTAGCTAATATTTACTCTCATCTCTCGAGATGAGATTTTTACTCATGTCTAATATAGAGAATTATATTTTGTTAATCATCAAAATTTATTTCAGGGGAACAAAAAAGTTTGAAGGCTTCAATAATTAGGACGCTAATTAAAATTGTTCCGGCTATATTCACAATAATACATGGTGAGAATTTTAGTAAATTTTATTAAATTTTATTTAAATGATTGTTAATATTAGATCAAAAATATTTGCCAATACTGTACACAATCGCTTTACAATTATTTGTTTTATATAATTAATTAACTACAACTTAATGTCTAAAGGAATTAATTATTTGGATGACTGTCCGATACAACCATTGATTCCAAAATTTTTATTAGTGTTTGGAATTTTCTCAATAATTAATGCAATATTCAATTTAATTAAAAATCAACAATGTTTTGGTTTAAGTGAAAATAATCCCCTACTCTACAAGATCGCTAACTATGTTTCATATTTGTCATTATTTGGAACTTTAGTTGTAATAATCACAAGTAAGTAATATTATCAGGGTGACCAGTTTTGATCAGTCCCATTCCTGGACAGCTTCAAAAAATTAAAGGGGAGACCAAAGGATATATTTTCATAAAGTTTAATTTTAGGATAAAATCAAAGGGAGAAGTAAGCACTGTATTTTTTTAAAAACAGCCCAATTCCTGGACAGTGCAGGCCAATCCTGGACACCTGGTCACCCTGAATATTATGGATATTATGAGACCTCATAAAAAATTGATTTTTAAAATTTTATTGTACCTAAAGTGGCTATTTTAGTATTTTCGATCGCTTTTCCCGAATATGATTCTAGTTATGGCAATAAATATTGCGATGAAACGGCATACAGGTTGGCATTCATTGGAGTAATTATTGCTTTGATACTCATTCCAACTATTTTATTAATATTTCTCTGTGTCACTTGTTATCTCGCGTTTAACAATCGAGTAGAAGGCAATAAAGTAATAGATCATCATTTAGAAGACTTTTAATATTGAGCATCTTACAAATTAAAGAATCAATTACTGAATCACTTATTTTGAGTCAATAAAACTTTTCATAAGTTTTACATTTTAGAAAAATGATATATAATTTTATCGTAAAGTTGCATGTATTTGATCTATAAAATAAAATCAAAACGATATTTTATTTAATTAATGTATATAATGTTTTTTGATTTTGGTCATTTCAAAATTATAAAATTTGATAAAAGTCAACTAGACAAAAAATTAAAAACTATTTTTTTTACTAATGAATTAGTTTATCCTCAATGTGCACATTAATATTTTAATTTTCTAATTATTTGTTTTTATTTATTATGATTAAATGATATAAAAATCCCTTAAAATATTATTGAGCTGTTTTGCTTCTTTTCGGAAGCATTAAATACAATTTAAATTTACAAATTACAATATTTCTGTTATGATTTAGTGTGATTATAATTAAAAATAGTACGCTCGTTACAGTACTAAGAGGTGTAATTCTGTGACTGGTCCGGGAAAGTGTCACTTGAATCACACGCTAAACGAGGACTAATAAAAGTGAGGAAAACTAAAGGTTTCACACGTTATAATCAAATTTAACTTTTATTAAATAGGACGCAACGGACTTTTACTCTGTTTTAAAAGTTTTTATTATTAATTCACAAAAATAATTACTTTTTAAGACACAAAATACAAATACAAAATAGTTGGTTAAATCAAATTTATATAATGAATATAAAATAGTGTGACTTATAAGCTATAAAAAGCAATGCAAACTTTGATTGTAAATCACAACTAAAATAAAAACTAAGACTGAACTAAACTGTTCTCATTCTCATACGTTACTACGTCTATACGTCTGTAACTACGTTTACAATGAGTCAAAGCATTGATAGCAATAAAAAATAGATTTTTTTAATACTGTAGGGCTCTATAAATAATCCCTTAACAGTAAACCACTTGTATTATTTGAAATTGTAAAAATGAAATCATGTTTAGAATCTAAATTTGATTAAAAATATTTCAAAAAACTAATAATACCAAATTATATATAACCATAATTTTAACCGTAAACATTTTTAAGAAGTGCCTAAAAATATTTTTAAGCCCTTACAATGCATTTGACACATACTGACATAATCCACTAAAATAGATTATGTAATTTATAGGTTTCATTTCATTTTAATTAAAAATTAAAAATAATTGTTCTTTTAAGTTCTCAAAATTTGTTTTTTTATGACAACGGATAAATGTGTGTGTATTTTGGATTTGATGTAACCAGGATAACCAGATGTCCAGGAATGACCTGGACAGTTCAGGAAATGAGATATTGTGATATTAATTAAAACTATTATTAACTTCCTTATTATTATAACACAAACATTACTATTAAACTTAATTATCTTTTAATAGTTTGTTGGATAAATACTTGTACTATATTTATTTTTAGATTTATTCCGCTGATAGTAGCCCTCGTAAAAGATATCAGAGTATATATAATTATTTTATAATTGTTTACATATAACAGTATTACACAAACATATTTGTAATAAAACGATAATGGTATGCTTAAACGGTACATTTCAAATATAAATCTTCAGTAGTGTAATACTTGTAGAGTGATTCACAAATATTAATAAAATATATTTAGATTACTAAAAAGATAATTATTTTATATAAAAAAGAGGGTTAGTGACATTTGAAGTACACACACTTTATATTGTTACGCTCTGGTGTGTTAAACTTATGTTTACAAAAAGATTGTACAACTGAGTACTTACATGTATGTTTTATAAGAAATAAATCTAATTCATTTATTTCATGCAAAGTAGTTTTTTAACTTAATTTTATGCTCTAAAGAATTCAATTAAAGAATTCAGAGTTAACGAAAGTGAAGTCTGATACATTAGACCCCCTGACTGCTTTCTGAAATCTTATACATTAGGTAATTAATATTTTATAATAATAACATAGTAATACTGTGATGCTAAAAATAGACATCTCAATATTTTCAAAAATTTCAGACGTTGGTTTCCACCTCGAGTTTACCTCAAAATAAAATTTTATTAAATATATCCTTTGGTCTCCCCTTTGATTTTTAAAACTGTTGAGAAATGGGCCTGACAAAATCTGGTCAGCCTGGATGTAACTCACAAAAATAGACAAGTTCAATCAATTTCTTTTATTGGACATCGTAAGCATATCTAATTTTATTATCAATTGAATTTAAACCATTTTTTAAAATTTTTGGTATCAAAAATATGAAGGCCTCAATGTATTTATATATATTAAATTTGATTATTTTTTGCTTATAGAAGTTTTCACAAAAGATGGACTTCAAAATAGTTTGAAATATAATTTTTTTAACACAAAACATGACTAGATCGAGTGAAGTAACTTTTAGACTAAACATTTTGTATTTAGAGTTAGTATTAAATTTTTAACTATTATGGGTAGTCTGTGAAGTCTATTGCTAGTGTATTGTTATTAGATGATTATGAAAGATAATTAATTATAAATCTATTTAAACATATTGCAAAGAATTTTTCTTCAAGGCTTTTCAAGCACATAACCCACTTTACAGTATTCACCAAGCTTAGTTCCCTCCTCCTTATAACCAATAGCCTAGAGCTATCTGTACCTCCCCCTTAGCAGTACAGTCCTAAACTTGAGCTATAAGAGTGGTGAACAACACTTTGTATGACGACTTTTACCTTATGTTACTCAATAAAGCAAGTTAAACCAAAAAACAACTGCCGTGTGCTTTAAATATATTGCAATATTTATTCTTAAAATAAAAAAAAACGCGTTTATATTTTTGCTTTTTCTTCTTATTTTAAAAAATCCTTATTCTCTTCCTTTTGCTTAAATTTTGAAGTAGTTTAAGTTAAGTTTTTTAAGTTATAAAATAATTTTAATAAAAGCCAGCAATTATTCGAATATCCTACAAAAAGTACATAAATTAAGCATAAATTTTGTTAAAAATTTTCTTTTATAATAAAATGCAAAAGAATGTTAATTTTTTAATTAACAGATATTTAAATTTTTTTAAAAATCTTTCTTTTTTTGTCGCTTATCTTACTAAGTATTTGATGTGATTGATGTTAATTTAAATCCCTGGAAATGACAAATTCGCTATTTATTAGTAACAATTTTTTTTAAACGCATAAATATTTTTTGGTAAAAGTATAAATAGTTTTCTTTTTAATTTTTAACTTTCATTCATTTTTATAGTATTTTTAATAAGTTTTAATTACTAAAAAATGCAAAAATCATTAATCTTATTGTTAGTTTTTATATCAATAATCTGTAAGTTGTTATTTATTATTTTATAGTATTTACTTTTTAAATGAATTGTTTGTCAAATCAATGTTTTAACATCAAATGAATCGAGAAAAATAGGTTAGCGTGGCTCGGATTTTTTCTAGTGAGAGTGGCTTAATTTATTTAACCTTGTATGACCTTGAACTTTAGATATTTAATAGGCCTTCATATATAATTAATTTTCGTGAAAGTTTCAAAACTTTCGCCCCTCCTATTCTCGAGATATTAATTTTTATATTGAAATTTTTGGTCAAAAATTTGAACTTAGAAAATTCATAACTCATGATCTAAAAGCGATAATGAAAAAATTCCTTCATATTCGCATTACATATCAAGAACAGAATATGTTTTGATACTTTGGGGGCGTATTTTGAAATTTTTTTTAAATGGGCGGGACTAAACTAGTAAAGTTTTGTTATCGATTTCACCATGTTCCAGGAGGGGTACATCTATGAAACTCATCCAAAAACTTTTTATAATTTTTATCGATTTTTTGACCCCAATATTATATGCAAATTCCATTTTCGCGGTGGTCAAATTATTTTTTAAAATTAATTTTTCTCACATAGACTCCATTATAAAAAATAATACTTAAAGTTCATTAACTTTTAAATCGCTGAACCAAATTTTCTAAAATTTTGGTAAAATATGTAGCACTATATACGTTATCGATTAATGGTCATAAAAGCCCTTGCCCAAGCACAATGCCTTAACGACCCTTCCCCTTTCAAATCTTCTCTTACATATAAATAAGATATGTCAAAAGGGCAGAGCTATAGAGTCGTAAACAAAAATGACTTCTTTATGTTCGTTTATTGCGGCGCCCCTTTTTCGTAAAACCATATTGTAGAGCCATATATAAAAAATATAAAAAATTAGATATAATTTTTATAAATCCGCTTTCCCTTTATTTTATATCATAAATCTTATTTAATATAATACTTAAATATTTTTTAACTTTTTATTACTTTATCGATTTAAAGAATATTTAGCTCTGCATACAGTATATAAGTTAATAAATAAGAGGCTAAGTTTAAAAATATATATTATTTAATAATTTAATAAATTGTTTATTATATTAAAAAATATATTCATATTAATAAAGTTACTTTTTAAAGGATAAAATTCATGAAAGCATTAAAAATAATTAATTCAAAAATATAAATATTATTTAATAGTAAATTATATTCTAATTAAGATTAAAATACTTTAATATTTATCTTAAAATTTAAAAATAATAATAATATTTTAGAGATTAAATCAAATAAGATTTTTACTTATATAAATATCAAATATTTATATAAAATTTACCCATAATTATGCTGATTTTCTAAATTTCATTTTTTAACCCTTCGTTACATGTGTGGGGTGAAAGTTTACCCCACACCTCATTGATATACAGAGTGATTTTTTTATGAGTTCGCACCTGAAATTGCTAATATCATTTTAATCCCAAAAGATACAAATATGAAATTTTGCATAATTATACGTTATTTATTGACAAATATCTACATATAAAATTTTTGAGTTACACCTACCCGTTCACGAGATACGACCCTTTTTGTAAATTTTAATTATCGATAATTATTTTGCTCAGTAGCACTAAATGGGTGCGATACCATAAAAATCAGATAATGAGTGAAATCGATAGTATTCATCAAAATAAATCGAAATATGAAAAGATTTTTGGGTTACACCCACCCGTTCATGAGATACGCCCCTTTATGTAAATTTCATGTGATTATTGTTGCCGAGTGGGCGGAGCATTTTAAAAATCAGATGATAGCTCATTTCGATAGCACTCGACGAGACCATTCTAATGATGCCAAAATTCTTGATCTAGGCCTTCCGGTTCAAAAATTATTTCAATT
>JAQGCH010003639.1:0-10234 GCA_034699485.1 Nanhermannia elegantula | reverse complement strand
AACACTATTTTGTCTTTTTATTTTATCATTCAATAAAAGATTTTATGCATTTAACAGGTTTTCAATTTTCTGTTTAGCACTTACTTTGTTACTAAAGTTAAAGTTAGAAAAACTTGTTTTCTACAACACTACGGTAGGGTTTTATAGCAGACACCCTTTATTATATTTATAAAGCATAGAACTTATATGATTTGTAAATATGATAAGACTGATAAAAGATTAGGTTACATTAGGGTTGGTTAGGTTAAGTTTAATTTAGGTAAGGTTTGGTTTGTGTATGGCGCCCTTTTTGTTTGGCGATCTTATTGCTGCGCCCTTTTGACGTGGAACCCAATTTTTAAATGTCTCGAAATATTTTATTTTAGTACTGTATGATATTGGTATGATACAGTAAAGAGAAAGAAGAATGAAACTCATTAGCCATCTATTAACCCTGCGTTAGTAATTAAGTGAGTAATATTGTAACATGAGTTTCACAAAATCAGGGTTCACTCATTAGTTTCATTTTTCGTTCTCTTCACAATATGTATAATACAGTAGCTGTACAATTTGTATAATGCTGCTTTTTATAAGTTTTCAATTTAAAATGAATTTGCCATATTTTAATTTTGTTGGAAAAGATTCAGCGCTATTCTATTTTTTAAAGTTACTTCGAATTCTGAGTTTCCTTAAAAAAAAGTGATTTTACACGAAGTAACGGTTTTCTATCGTTTCTCTTTTATAATCTCGTAAAAAAAATTTTATTTTTCATTTTCTAAAGCCTTGAAGATTTTCAGTTATCATGTGATCAGAAAAATATATCATTTTTAACTCAGAATTTAATACTACCTACGATCCTATTGATTGAATCTTACATATACTCAAGAATCTAAACTGCATTGAATTAAAATTTATAGGAAATATAAGAAGAGATTTAATTTTAAATAATATATACAAAATCTATTAGACTCTAAATATTTTGATTACAAATTATGAAATGAATAATTCGTAATTTCTGTATTTGGAATTATATTTTTATGATCCGTTATGATCTATTACAATGTTTATAAGTATGAATACATGCTATAATTTAAGATTAGTATTTGAATCATAACGAATCAAATTATTCTTTTGAATAAATTTTAATTCTATTGAATAGAGAGTAGAAAGAAAACTACTGTAACAGTATAGTAGTGCGGCTGCACAGGTTCAGTGCTTCATATGCTTCTTATGTTCAATAACTAGTAATCATGTACTGTACTCACACGCCATAAACATTTAATTAAACTAAACAAAAATATCAATGATTACCTGTAAAATTCCCGCCTGAGTAATAATAGCACAATAGCTATATAGAAATGTTGGTTCATATAATTTGATTGAAGGAAATAATGAAACCCTCTTATCCTTTAATACGTATATGAATGCAAACAGATATACCAAAGTGCCCAATAGTAAAGCGATGTTACACGAATAGATCCAACATCTGTAATACCTCATCGCCTTATTCATTGCCTGAAGAAACATCGAGATGGATCTCTTTGGATAATAGAATTGTCAAAACAACTATAGACTCTAATTAACCAATTCTTTTCAAACGGAACCGATTATTATTCCGATTACAAAATATTATATTTTTTATTGTGGTTTTTATATTGTTTTTGTTATTCTTTGTTACTTTCATTAATATTAAGTAACTGTTTCTGAAAATAATTCTTTCGAGTTTTCGTTTCAGGTTTAAGGTATCATTGTTTGAGTTCACCTACACTTGCAATAAAAAATAATATCCAATTGCTTTCACTTTGCGTTGGAAGCACTTGAGTGGCTTTAGTAATCAATTAGTGAGACCTATTTATATGTTTACTATTGCTGTCTTAATTCTATTTTGTGCCAAATAGTTAAGAAACAGAATTACATCGAGAAGAAAATTAGGTTTTTATTAATCTTGTTGTCAAACTATTCTCTGTACTCATATCATCTAATCTTCAAATCGTAAATTTATAGTTTATTATTCTAGCATTTGCTTCTTGTTTACGATTTAGAGAATTCAATCAATTTTAGAGAATTTCATTATCAAAGCTATTATAAAATCCCAATTTCTGAAACGTATTTGCTTTTTGTTCAATTTTTCTGTAGAAATCTTGTGTTTGCCATCCGTTTAAGGGCTTAAGACGTTTTTCTGAAATGAAAGAAGTGTTATATTGAAAGATTCATATTTTTATTAGAGAATGTCTTAAAAATGAATGACTTGAACGAACATTATATTGTTTTTAGTGCTTCGGGATAGCACTTCAGTAATTTATAATATTTAATGCGAGTTATGTGGATCCATTCAATTGAAAATGTCAAATAAAATTTATAGCATTTTCAATAAAATATATTATGTTTTTATATTCTGCTATTCTGCGCTGTAGTAAGAATACGGGTAACTTTGCTAAAATAGAAGGCAAATTATTTCACTTTAATAAATGTCATAAATTAATCAGAAGTGATGTCTTTTCTATTTTATTTTATGTTTATTATTTTTGCTAAATGTATCACTCAATAAATCAATTGAATTTATTATATTATTTGTGTTTTTTTAGATTAGACCGTCTTTGCTTTGGTAGCACTGATGTCGCTTTTAATTTTTTTGTATTATAATCAGTTATTATTATACTCGTAGCGACATTTGTGGCGATAAAACAAACACTGGTCTAAAAAATACAAACCATTACTACTATGTAGTATATACTGTATAAATATTAATAAAATAACTTATCTTATTAATAGTCTACTGCTGAGCAGGATCGGGTTCAAGAGGTCCGTACACGGATTTCAGACCCGGACCTCTGTTACAAACTTGGACCTCGAGCCTCTCTTAAAGCTAAGACCTCGGACCCGGACCTCGAGGTCTTGAACCCTACAGACTTCGAACCCGAACCTCGGACCTCAGAGTCTCTTTATCCACTTTGTATTTAAAACTATTTCATTTGTTTAAAAAACTGTATATGAAGGTCTTTGCGAATAAACTGCACATCTTTTTCGACGCATACACTGGATAACTAAATACTTAACACCTCTACGAAAGGGTTTAGCATTTAGTTATCCATTATATGCGTGGCCTGAGATATGCAGTTTATTCGCAAAGGGCTTCATATGTGCCAAAAATTTTTTGAATTTTTCCGAAATTTCCGAATTTACTTTCAAAAATTGCCCGAAATTGCTCAGAATTTTCGAAAGTATTTTTCTGATTTTATCTCCGAAAAAGTCATAGCCTTTCTTATGATCAACTATGCAAACATGTACTTTTCCACCCTTTAATTATAATACAATGTAATCTCAATTAAAGTCTATTACATTATAATACAATTATTTCATTATTTATAAAAACCGATATAAACCTAAATATAATTGAAACTTCAATTTATTAAAATAATATTTAATATATTTTAGTTAAACAATATTTTCAATTATTTGATTGTATTAATTATTTGCTTAACATGCAGAGCTCTAGTTAAATATAGTGTATTAACGCTATTCCAGACTCTGCCATAAATAAAGATTTGATTTGATTATGAAAATATTGAATCATTAGATATGTCTCACATTAAGACCAATCAAATGATTGATAACGAACTCGTTATTATTAGCAATAATTGTAAAAAATTGAAAGAACTTTCGATCACTTTTCAAAGTTTTCAAATAAAAAGTTTATTTGAAATTTTTGGTGTATTTAATGGGTTGGAAAAACTTGTAATTGAGAACAATTGTTATGTTGAGAACAAATTCATTGGAAATATTATTTTATTAAATAATTGCCAAAAATTAAAATCTCTTGAATTACATATCAAATATTTGGCTGATGAAGACTTGGATGGCATTCACTTATATTTATCTAAATCAAGGAGTTCCATTTTCTATTTTGTCCCCCAAAAACTACGTTGTAATTTATGGCAAAAATTTTTCACAATTATATCAGGCATAATGTCTTATATTCGTTTCAAACTCTAAGTGTTTTACTTGATATCAATAACGTCTATAAGTGTGATATATATATCACAAAATGGAATTCGCTGATCTAAATTGATGGCAATTTTTTGACCAGTTTTTATATAACAGGCAATACAATTCAGATATTGAAAAAAATGCAAAACCTATCAAAAATTCGTATAATTTCTCACAAAATAAGTGATTCAAGAATTTGTGAATTAATCAAAAAGAAACCGAATTTTAAAACACTTTATGCTTACAAACGTTTTATTAATGGGAAAACTATTAAAGCGTTTACTGAAAGAGCGAATAATACTCAGAAAATAAAATACAAGTTCTCTAACATTTATAATGATTGTCATAATGTTATTAAAAGAGGAATTTTTAATAATTTGTTTATTTGATTGAGACTTGAGTTCATTTATATGTAAATTAAATAATTGTTTTCATATTTAAACAGATATTTAATTATTATGCTCGGAATAAATAATTGATATATTAAAGGCATTACTGGTTTATATAGACTACATTCGATATAACACAGTTAATAATACTTTTGGTAAAGTTAATTAATTGTCCTTCAATTTAAAATGTAATATCTCGAAAACTAATAAAGATAGGTGAATAAAATTTTTTTCACAAGAAAGTGGAATAATGGAAGATTGGTATAGGCTACATTTGATATAAAAAACTTTCCCACAATTGTATGGGATATTGAAACAAAAGAATTTACAATAAAATCACCCACATCAAACAAATGGCTTTTATATCGAATGTAGTCTATACAAGTCTCCCATTATCCCTCTTTCATTTAATCAAAAAATTTCATTCAAATATCTTTATTAATTTTCTAGTTATTAACTTTTAAAATGGTTTCGTCAATTAATTGTCACCCTGTATTATATTGGTACAAAATAGAACAGGATACGGTTGCCAGGTTTGGTCATATTAAATCAGGGAGAAATAATGGAAGGTTTGAAAAAGCATAGTGGAAATAAGGAATATTTTTTTGAATATTTAATAAATTTCATAAAATCTAATGGGGGACTAAGCGATGTATTTTTCAAATTTGTTCAAATCCGGGATACTCCCAACCATTCCGGGAGACCTGGCAACCGTAGAACAGGATAATGTCAAAAAGCAGTACTAAAATTTTCCTTTAGATTTTCCTCAAAATATCTCCATTGATACAGGACATGAAGTTAAGATATGTGATCACTTTGACTCTACGATATTATATATAAAGATCTCATATCATTTCAAAATATTGTTCAAAATAAATAATATAAACTTTTTCTAAAATTGTTTAATATATAAATCAAAAGATTGCAGATAATAATTTTCAATACAAGAACTTGTTTTATTTAAAAGCATGCTATATAGTTTAGAACAATATTTTAAATTAATTATGCACCGCAAATAAAATTATATAAAAGTGAGCTTGTTCAATTATGTTGCCGCAAAATTAGTAGCAATCTTGAGCAACATGTCCAATATATTGTAATAATTGCCTAAATTAGTTAATACTACAACTATGTAATCCTGATCTGGGAATACGGCCAGAGCTGTGGTCACTCCTGATATAAGACCGGGATGCCACATCATTTGCTTGATTGGAGCCGTTTTGCAACTACCAGAACATGATAGCGAAGGTGTGAAATTTGTTATATACCAACCTTCGGCTGATTATTATATAAATCATATAAATAAACATTAGGACTAAAATAATATAAGATTAAGATAATTCTAACCGTAATGTGTTGTATTTTCAGTTTGAGATATTTGCTGCAAAATTGGTGTCCATAGCTTTTTAACTGTAGATGAATTTAGATATTCTGGATGTTTGGAAAAACTTAATCGAATTATTGAATTTTATTTGAAAATAATTGCAAATTTTAACTTTTGGTTATTACTATCAATAAACTTATACGGTTGCCAGGTGTGATCAGATCAAATCCGGGAGAAAACCCCGGAGGTATGAAAAAGTAAAGGGGTATCAAAGGATGATTTTGTGAATTTTTAATAATTTTCATAAAATCAAAGGTGGGACTAAGCGATGTATTCTTTAAAATTCACCCAAATCCGGAGACCTGGCAACCGTATAAACTCATTAACTATAAATAAGAATGATCATTAATATAAGCTCATATTGCAATTATTTGGTGGTCATTATGTTCATTTTCTACATTATTGTATTGTTAGTTCATTGTTGTATAAATAAAAACGATTTTCTACATTATTGGGGGAGACGACAGACAGACAGACAGACATACAGACGGACACACAGACGGACAGACATACAGGCGGACACACAGACAGACAGACATCTCATAAATATAAGCTCTCATTGTTACAGAATATGAGCTAAAAAGCAAATAAGTTTCTATCCCTTAAACTTTTTACCTGACTTCTGATCCGCAGCCCCTTTATAGCTGTTAAGCATATAATTTCCAAACTTAAGCAAATCAGAAACAGTGGACACAATACCACCTGCAGGCCAGAGAATCTCCAATGAAACCAAATCATCAACGATTTGTGCATTCAATACCTCAATTTTTGTAACATTTTTATAATTTACAATATAAGGAGAATTACTCATCATATAATAGTGAGCTCTGTGAGAAATAATCATATCATGTCTTTCAACATAAGTAGAACTCATTTCAAGTTCTTTAAACATTTTGTTTATAGCGCTCTCATAGGTCTCATTCATAACGGACTCAATTATAGCTCCAATTACTTGAAAGCCATCATTAGAATAATCAAAAGCAGTTCCCGGTTCATGAATTAAAGGCTCGTCTTTAAACCGACTGAGCGTTTGGGTAACATTTTTATAGTCATGAATTGTTAACAAATCGTCAGGAAATTTAGATATTCTGATGCCAGCCGTGTGTGACATAACCTGTTTAACAGTAATCGTAACGTTCTTTCCATTCCATTGTTTTATAGGAAACACATTTGGACTTAAATAGTAGTGAATAGACTTTTCCAAATCTATTAATCCTTTATCTATTAGTTTTCCGACTAATGCTGTTGTCAGTGCTTTACTAATGCTCGCCATTCGCCAAACAGAGTCCTTATGTGTCGTAACATTGTTTTCAATGTCTGTTTGTCCAAAAGCTTCAGTCCATACATCTTTACCTTTAATGCTAATGCCGGCGACTACACCCGGAATATTTTCTTTGACTCTAATTTTTTCGATATCATCATTAGTTTTTGTAATTGTTTTCTTTATATCTTCTTCAGTACCACTCTTACAAACACATTCACTCTGAAAATAAGTTTCTTGTATTGGTATTACGGATGGATGTAATAGAGATGAAGATATTTTGGACAAAAATAAAACAGTTATAATGAAATAATTTCCCATATTATTTTGTGTTCAAGTTTTGTAATTTACTAATAAATACAGTAATTTAAGTTAATTGTTTTCAGTCGTATTCTGTACTCAACCAAAGATTAAGCACAATCTTTCAGAGAGAAAAGGGGTGTATTTCTAAGGCAATTTCATAAAGTAATCATTAAATAACGCTCCCGTTGCTTCGCATATAGCTTCCCTCTTATAGCTTAATTATAACTCATATAAACCTAGGGTGACCAACTGTCAAGATTTCATCTGGACTGTCCAGATTCTGGGCTATTTTTAAAAAATACAGTGCTTGGTCCCCCCCCCTTGAGTTTTTCTCAAAATAAGAATTTATCAAAAATTATCCTTTGGTTCCACCTTTGATTTTTAAGGTGTCCAGATTTGGACTCCATCAAACTTGGTCACCCTATATAAACCCGTAAGACTCGTATAAGGTTTTTATTTAATTTTATAAAATACAGTATACTTAAAAGCATTGTTTCGGCATTTACAGTGCATTTAAAAACAATTTATGACGAAAAATAATCGTATTATAGCAGATCCCGTTGCTTCCCAAATGTTTGATTACCAACTATTTTAAATAAAGTTATTTAACAACATTTTTTAGGCTTTAGATAATGGGTTTTAAATTTTTAGTCTTAAACACTTATATTAAGACATTGTTATAGCCTTTACAGTGCATTTGAATTTTTTGAAAAATTTTATATATTAAGATCTGAATAGTATTATTGCAAAAAATTTTATTACATTATTCCGGAATTATAGACAGACACACATACAGACGTACATCATTTTTTAATAATACTAGCCTTTCCCCGTTGTTTCTCAACTAAGCATACGATTTATTGAGTGTGCCGTAGATATTGTAGTCTTATTTTCCGTTATCTCTTAATTGTTAGAAAAGACTTCATATCAAAAAGCATTGTTATAGCCCTTACAATGCATTAGACTTTTAAAAATATTTTTATAACGAAAATCTCAATCTTATTGTTGTAAAAATTTGTATTGTATTATTGCGGAATCTCGGACACACGGACATCATTTTTTTAATAATATAGATATATTATATAATTGTAAAACAGTAGAACCCCGTTATAGTGAATCGCTGGGGACCGGACAACTTGTGTTCACTATAAGGGGGTTTCACTATAAAGGGGTATTTTAACATTAGTTTTATGGTTGTGCACAAAAATGGGACGAAATTTTTATTCAATATATCGAGCATTCACTATAAAGGGCTTAACTATAACGATGTAATACTGTATTAAAGAATGTCTATTTAATTGTTTTGTTTAATGATAAAGTTGAATAAAGTCTACAATTTATATCAATTCAGACAATAGGTCCTGAGATATCAACAGAGGACTTATGTTAGAGTTTTTATATCCCACAGAATGTTGGGGTAGTTTATTACATAACATAACCCTAAACTCTATTTTTATTAATTATTTTATTATTCATTGTTGGATAGAAACAGTGTTTTCATAAATAAGACAATACATGTTTAAAGATATGATACTCTTTGTGATAATTCTCTAATGCTTTTAGAATTAGAAATTAGATGATATTGAGACTAATCTTAAAAAAGAGATATTGTATGAGATTACCTGTAAATGTAAGATTCACTTTAATAATACTATCCAAATGTAAATTTAGATATGTTTTAGCATTATATTCCTTATGTTCCTATTTTGCTTTCTCATTGCATAAAAGCTAGTTTTGTATTTTTATAAATTTTTTACCACAATTATTAAAATAATGTCAAGTATAGGTGTTCCAAAGCAGAGTTTTTGCGGACCGCCCCGGCCCGTACCCGCAAGACCTTGGCCCGCCCCAACCCGCGCCCGTCGAGCTAATGACTGGAAAACTTTAAAAGGGGCCCTTTAAGATTCTGAATATCTTGGGAGGGGGGTGTCCGGACCCTAGGCATACCCCTACCTTGCGCATGTATGGCTAAATGTGAGAGTTCCTAAAGAGGAGTTTTCCGAGGGAAAGGTTATACTAGGTTCTATAAATTCTGATTAACTGAATGTAAGAGATCTCTACATGCAGTACAAAGTGTATTAATTCGAGAACTCACGCCTTTAGTAACTGATTTCCCAAAGATAAAACTCCTGCTAATTAATGAATTTCTAAGTGATTAATAAAAATCAAATAATAAATTCATTTAAAAATATCTAATTAAAATTGAATAATAATCGATTAGAGAGAAATAGAGTTCAAAAAGTAAAAAATTAAAATTGAAGAAAACTCATTTCTATTTTTAGCCATAATATGAGTACGTTTTCCACAAAATGGTGCAAATATGAAATAATCCTCTTATTTTAAAAAGTGTTCTACTTGTAAAAGCTTTAAATATAAACCTGTCCTTTCAATCATCTTTTTTATTCAATTGGAAAGCCAGAGCTGCTGCTGCAGTTGGCTCATTAATGATCTTTAACACATTAAGACCTACTATCGTTCCTGCGTCTTTCGTTGCTTCTTTTTGGGAGTCATTGAAATAAGCGGGAACTGTGATATCATCACAACCCAATTTTAATTCAGCGATTTCTTTCATTTTTATCAACACTTTGGCCGATATCTGTTCAGGATAATAAGTCTCATCTGAAAGTTTAGATTTTACTCTAATTTTGGGGTTATTTTTAGAGTCACTATTCAGAAATAATTTTCATTCAGTTAATCTATTTTATTAAAAGATCATTTAAACATATTGTCAGAAGTTTTTTGAGACTGTGTTCTCATCAACTCTAAAGTTTCAATTGTTAAAAAAATATTTTATTATTATTTACACTAAAAAGAGTCTGAAAATAAATTTTACATTAAGTGAGTGTTTGTGTATTTGAAGCAGGGAATGGAAAAAGTTCACTTTAGTTTAATATATTTTCTAAGTTTGCAATAAACGCGATATCTGTTTAT
>JAQGCH010003638.1:0-10236 GCA_034699485.1 Nanhermannia elegantula | reverse complement strand
ATATATATTATACATACACAATAATAGGTTAGGCTAATTAACTTTGGTGGCGCAGTTATTTTGGTGATAATTTTGTCGGCATTAACAAGTTTTTGTACTTTAGATGAAAATATGTCTCCAGAAGTTTATAAAATGCAATTTTTTTAAAAGTCTATTCAACTGAAGCGGTCTTTTTTACTTTAATATCTTGTAAAGCACGCGCTGCTGTCCGGATCTTAACCAAACTTTTATGAGATGTGTAAATGTTTTTTGTATAATATATAAAATTTGATTAAATTTTCTCAATTCTTTCTCAAGTTATTCAAAAAACATTTAGTGGATCTATTGATGTGCTTCATGTGAAACGCAGTTATGCATTGCTAAGTGTGAGGCATGAAAGTGAAAAAACGCGTTACGATAAAACCTCGCGATTCTGATTTACAGACGCCGAAGAGTCCTAAACAATGCCAAATGAATATACGTTTAAACTTCCAAAGCATTATTTCGTCATTTTATTACTTTTATTTCAACTTTTCTTATGTTTTAATCATTGGATTCATCATTTTAGTTTGTAGTGAACCTTATGTTCATCTTTAAGTCGTCCGTGTGAACAGCGTGTCAATAGAGCCCGGACTAAGGTTTCCCCATATAATTGATTTGGATCACTATAATAACACTATAATAACGCTATAATCACACTATAATCACACTATAATAATAACCAAAAACAGTTCATTTAATATAATATTAATATTTTAGAACTTAAAGGTGGAGATTCTGATTAACTTAACAGTCATTTGTTTATATTTTATTTCCAAATTTGAATTGTATTTTAAAATTTATTATATATTTATTCAATTGATTGAATTTATTATTAAATTTAATGCTTTGGAAAAAAATTTAGTAATTTTTGAGACACCATTTACAGGGGTTTTGTAATATTAAATCCTGTTTTCATATGAATGGTTTTACATGTTAGTACACAAAACAAGATGTTATCTTACACTCTGTACAAGTATTCAATGTAAAGAGTTATTCTACAAGTATTTCACACCAATGGCATCATATCTTTGCACTTGTGTCATAACATTAGCTAATAATGAGCTCAATTCTTAAGTATTGTAAGTATAATAATACTAATTAGGAAAACATGAGCTCAGTTTTGATAAGTTTTGAATAACACATAAATACTAGTATAACACGTATAACATTCATAACATTCAAAATAATATTTATAAATTAGAATATAAATAAAGTTAATCTGAACGACTTTTCATTGATTTCCCACATCCGTTATACAGACCTAATTAATAAACACACATAAGTCTTATCGCCTTTTAATAGCTATTAATATGACTGAGAATATGCTTCTATTCATTAAACTGAAGTTAAAGTGAAAGCACACATACTTACAAGTTTTGTTCAGTATCATTAATAAAAAAAATACAGAATTGAATAAATTTAGAAATAGTGGTCCTATGCAAAAGACAAGTCATTTAAAATGTTTGTATTTGTTTGTTTAGTAGTTATTATAAACATTTTGCCAAAATGTGATTCAAGTGATTCAAGTATTCCTCCATTTATTTTATTTAATAATGACGACAATGGCATTAGTATGGAATCTCTCTCAGAAAATGCGACAATTACTGTTCAAAATACAGCAACAGTTTATTTAACAGATTATAAAGTTCGAAGTCTTGATTATAACCTCAAAGACAAGTACGTGATTTTGTCGAGTTCTGAATATCCATATCCTATATATTGTGCAGAATTCAGAAATAAGTTAATCACTAATCAAAAAGTAAGAATTCAAGTGTCGAAGATATTCATACTTTTGAGGAAAAACCCTCAGTCAACTCGTTTAGCAGTGGATTGGATTCATAACTTGGTTTATTTTTTTAAAAATGATTATAATTTGGTTGTTATGAATACTTTTAATCCAGAAGTTATCTACGAATTGACTGTTTTAACAAAACTTCACAACAGAGGAGGTATTGTAGTGAATCCGATTGACTCATTCATAGTATGGACAGAGTATAGTACTATCAATTATTCTGCAATTATAAGAAAATCAAATGAAGACGGCTCTAATCAGCAGATTTTAGTTCATGAAAACATCAGAATTCCTATTTGTATAGCAATTGACTATGAATTAGAACTCATACTTTGGATCGATAATGAATTGCACTCACTATCTTCTATCGATTATTATGGCAATAATAGGCAAACTATTTGGCAATCAAAGGTACTATTTGAAGATTGCTCTTCAATGGATATTTTTGGTGATTATGTTTATTGGTCTTCACCAAAAAATAATAAGATCATGAAAATTAGCAAATTTGGTTCAAATTCAGAACAAACAATCGTCACATCAGATAATGACATAGATTTTGTTAAAATAGCTCATCCTAGTCGTCAACAAAATGCAACCAATTATTGCTCAAAAGCCAATTGTTCACATATTTGTCTCCCGTCAGGCAAAGAATCTTACAGATGCTTATGTTCAGCGCAAAAGTATCGGAAGTTATTCTTAGATGACTATGAATGCAATGAAGAGTCAGTTATATTTCCAGCACCCGTTATACCTGAGTCAAAAACCAACACTTCTGGTATTTCAGAGTTGATTTCGAGCAATGATCCACTCTTACTATTGACGGCTCGAAACAGAGATATTCGTATTGCAAAACTACCAGAAAATAAAACTATTTTCTATATGGATACCAACCTTTTGCACAAAATAGATTCAGGAAGTTATGCATTCGCAATAGATTATGACTATTTCGATAATTATTTAGTTTGGATCAAAAGTGGTTCTGCACTCTATTACTCTCTTTACAGCACCACATTATTTTATTCGCCATTAAATGAACTTCAAAACAACACTTTACATGTTGAAGGAAAGAAGTCTTTGTTTAATATAAAAACCGATGTAATGACGAAAAGCTTAGCAATTGATTGGATTCACAATTTAGTGTATTTTCCTTTATGTGATACTTCCTATTCATACTCAAACAAAGGCATATTTGTGGTTAATTTGACTTCTCCTGAACCCATGTTTCAAGTGATATCTCAAACCACATGTATTACAAAAGACATTAAAGTGGATCCGATTGAATCAATAATTGTTTGGAGTGAATGCAGTGAACTGTCTTATAACACGAGATCTTATTCTCAATATAGTGGTAGTTTTGCCAAAATCAAAAAGTCATCTCAAGACGGATCAAATATAGAAATATTAGTGGATTCTAATATTGTTAAACCTTTAACATTAACTCTCGATTTATTTGAAAAGAAGATTTATTGGATTGATTCACATTTGTATACATTATCGTCAATTAATTACAACGGAAACACTTTTAAAACAATATTGACGTCTCAGCTATTATTTGAATATTCTTTTGCAATGAATATATTTGGAGATTATATTTATTGGTCAAGTTATGAACAGAACGCTATACTCAAAACAAATAAATATGGTTTGAACGGAACAGAGCTGATAACTGTATTACAAGCCGGAAGTGATATCGATGGTATTAAAATTATACACAATTCAAGTCAACCGAATGCAAAAAATAAATGTCTAAACACTAATTGTTCACATATTTGTTTGCCATCAAATCAAAACAGTAATTATAAATGCTTTTGTCCGCAAGGATTCAAACTGATTGGGTCTCAATGTGAAAGAATTGCCACAACATTGACAACTAGTATGAGTCCTGGTCTCATACACAGTGATTTGTTTACTAAAAAAAAGATTACAAACTCGAGTGGAATATTAGAAAATGGATCTAAACTTTTATTTATTGTCTATAAAGAAGGAATTTATGTAAAACAAAATTTAGATGATTTAGAAACTAATTATATCGACTCAATTGAACTCTACTCAAACATCAATTGGTTGACTGAAATTGAATTCAATTATTATGGAAATTATATTTTATGGCTTGAAAGTAGTGTTTTTGATGGCTATTCTTTATATGCGGCGCCAATCGATAAAACTAAGAATAATAGTTTAGGCATTTCCTTAACAAAAAAATTTATAGATTCTAAATCTTATATTTCTAAAAGATTGGCATTTGATTGGGTCCATAATTTAGTTTATATAAGTGTACCAAAAGGTATAGAAGTCATTTCCATCGACAACAATAAATATAATTATGATGTCATTACACATAATGAAATTCAGGGCGATTTAGCTGTTGATCCGTTTGAGTCTATTATAGTATGGTCTCAATGGAAACACATTGAAAGCGATTCTTTGACTGTTCAACACAGCGGAAAAATATATAAAGCTTTGTGCGACGGCTCTAATAAAGTATTGCTGACCAGCGATTCAATTGATATTCCGAATACAATTGCCATTGATTTAGAACTTAAAACCATTTATTGGATCGACACTTCTCTCCATAGCTTGACTTCTATTGATTACAACGGAAATAATAGATCACTTATTCTCACTTCAAGAGCTCTGTTCGATGACTCCTTTTCTATGGATATTTTTGGACAATATATTTATTGGTCTAATTATGATAAGAACGCTATCTTTAAAACTAATAAATTTGGATTAAACGGAACTGAAAAGATATCTGTTGTTTACGCCAACACTGATTTAGAAGGACTAAAGATAATAGATGAGCGCCGACAGGCAAACGCTTCAAATATATGTGCAAATGCCAACTGTTCCCATCTTTGTCTACCTCTTCCTAATGACAATTACAGCTGCGTTTGTCCCAAATTCAGAATTGGCTCAACTTATACTAATTGTGTCGAAAATGTAAGTCTTTTCCTACCATTTAATAAGTTACGCACAAATTGCAAGGTATAGTATTTCAATTATTAAACATTTTATTATTTTAAAATAAATCGAAGTCCAAAGTTTTTTATTGATATCTTATATAGAAATTTAAAGATTAATAGAACGTTACTATTATGAAAAATACTCAAAATAAAGAATTAGAGAAAAGAGATTTTTTTAAAGCAAATTTGAAGCAGTTTACAGAAAGAAGAAAACAGGGATCCGATGTTTCATTTTTCGAAGTTTCGCATCGCTCCCATTAATGAAGAGCATAGGCCTTGCTAGGCACCATGCTCAAAGGTTTTCGATCCTAGGTTTAGACTGTGTGGAAAACTTGGAGGAAATAATGATAATTTGATATGTGCTTTATATATCCTCTAAAAGGATACCAATTTTATGCACTATTTGCTCTTACAAAAGCTGGTATTAGTTTATTTATTACATAACATGACATTTTGTTCGGCCATGGCATTTTCTCCAGCAGACATGACCAAGGTGTTTAAAATTTATAGCTCGAGGGGGTGTTATTCTGGAAATTTTTTAACTTGAAGGGTGTGCCAAATTGTTAGGTTTTGAATGGCAGTTTTTCGGAAATTTGTTTTGTAGTCAAAATTTTTTTCTAAATTATTTTCCGCCAAAAATTGTAATGCAGTATAAGTCTTTTTCAGCATTAATTTTAACATTTTTAATTTTTTTAACAAAGATAAGTAAAAAACGCTTAATATCGTATGACAATTATTATCATAGGTTATTATTAATGAAGAACATAGGCTCAGTTTAAGCACAGTCCAGGCTCGAGAGACCTATTTGAGCCTGAGGCTCAGGTTTAGGCTCTGAGGTATTTGAGCCTAGGCTCGCCAGGCTAAGACTCAGTCTGTTGAGCCTGAAGAGCCTGTTTGAAAAACTTTAAGGAAAACTGTTATGTCATATTTTTTATATTTATTTTAAGGTATAATAAGTCTGTAATAAGTAAGTCTAAAACAAAATAAATAACTCACAAATCTTAAAGCTTTTTAGTTTAAAGCGTAAAATTAGTTTAAGTAATTTAAACATTACTCTTAATAGAGGGTATTAAGTGGCACATCAAGTGAGAGGGGATTTTTTCTGCAAATTTTGCAAATCCAAATGAGTGACGCAAACTCGTCCGTTTTCAATCACAATTGTTTCTCAAAAATGTTTTTCCGTCAAAAAATTAATATTTTGATTGTTTTTCAATATTAATTTTGATATTTGAATTGCTATCATCGCAGTAAAGAAATGACATGATTAGATCTGGTCAATCTACTTGCTTATGTCTGGTGGGTTTTATTTTTTGGTATCCATAATATTTGAAGTTTGTGTTTACAAATATATACAAAACAAAATCTAGAAATAAATAAATGAATTAAAAATTAAAAACTTTATTTTAAAATAAAGCTATGAATCGGGCAAATTTTGCTTCATATTCATCATTGTCCGACTTTAAAAATGACGGACTCAGCAATTTTGGGTTAAGACTCAAAGTTTCAGATTCAGACTCCAGGCTCAGGTTTTATGGTTTTTGAGCCTGGGCCAGGATTGTTGTTTTCGAGCTACCCTCTTATTAGTATAACTATTTTTTTTATACTGAACCCACGGCATAATATTATTCCGTTGTTCGTTGCAAAGCTAATCATACAATATAATTGATTTTATATTTTTATTTATTTTAGAGAATAGTCCAAAACGAGTTGACAACAGTTTCAATGTTGAGATCAGATCAAAATCATCGCTCAACAGATCAAATTAATATTTCTAATATATCCCAAAAGTTGGATCTTTTATTGGAAAATAAAATATTGGCGAACGAAAAGCCTTCTACTCATTGGTTATATGCTCTGTCATTCTTTTCTATTGGAATTAATTTGACACTAATTGTAGTTTATATCTATCGCAAAAAGAAAATGTATTAAATTTTCTTTTCAATGTTTGACCTCTTTATCATAATTTTTCTTTTTTATTTATAGGAATCCAATTTCTAAATATATTTTAGCAAAATTTCATAACGATCGCGAAGAAATATTTCTCGACGAAAGACTTACTGAAGATTAATAAAGAACTAGAATTACATGTTTACAGTACAAGCACTAGAATATTCTTATAAGAGTGTATTTTAACTTTATTCTTATTTATGGCAGAGAACCTGTAAAAGCAAATACTGTATACTAATTTCAAACTTTATGTCGATATAATATTGTTGGAAAACTCTATTTTACTGTTCATCTTAATGTCGAATTAATTTTCAAAAAACGTTTACTTCAAATTTTAGCTCTATTTTAAAATATATATTATATCATTGAAGAGGTCCCTTAATTTTGGATAATATTATTGCAGCGCTTGCTTTGTAAATAGATTTGTATTACTCTTTAACGGCATTTTAATAATTAAATCTGAGTAAAGCCATGTAATAAATGATTGCTATAATATCAATAAAATATGACGTTTGTGGTTATCATTTTCAAAGAAGCACAGACCAGATCTGATACACAAATAAAAGAATCTCTGCTATACTTCTATAGAATAAATGAAAAGAAATCCAGAATCCATTCTTCAAATATATTTTATTGAATACGACAATAACATAATTTTTTAAGATTCTGTCACTTATATAATATAATTTCCATATTTATTAATTCTGGTCACATCTCCTCTTACAGACAGTACTGAAAGGCATTACATAAAAGCAAATTTAAAAATTCTTGTCTTTTAAATAAGTCTTTAACAAATGCATTATTAAAGCGAACATAACATTAAAAAGTTGCAAATAATAATCGGTGTAATAATTATTTTTATTAATTTTTGTTTATTCTCCGCGAAGAAATTTTGAGAATCTTTCGGGATCAGTGCGATATTTGGTTACTTCAACGCCTTCCCAGTCACGTATCTCAAGTTTATCAAATATATTGAGCATCACTTCATTGAGAACTAGTTTCTCTCGTTCATTGATCCCATTGATCATAACATCCAAATTAGCTTTCAATGCTTTCTCACTATTTTTACAAACAATAAGAGTAAAATATTTATTATGAATTAACTATCAATTTTTCTAAATAATTAAAAATTTATAGCTATTTATCATATTTTAAATAATAAAATAATAATTTCGCCAATTTTTAAGACATAGAACAATACAAATATGTTATGAAATATCGTGTATTCATAACTTGTGTATTTACATAACTGATTGTGAGATTTGATCAAAATATCTTACTCTTCCATTCCTATGAGATGAGTATCGACGCCTTCTATTTGTAAAGCGTAATAAACAGATAGTTTTGAAATATCGACTCCACGTTCCTGTGTTTACAAATAAATAGCTTTACTCTATTAATTAAATAATAATTAGAATCATGTCTAACATTACAATAATTGACAGCCAAAGCACAGGTATCCTTAGTTTGTTGATGAGCTGCGTGCCAGTACGCGACACCCGCTTTAGTCAACAAACCCATACCAAGAATCGCTGCATTGATAACACCCAATCCTTTTTTCTGAAATGTTTAACAATTGGGTTAAACACAAGTATTTAAATTGCTTTATATCAATCATACTGTAAAGAAAGGCAAATAATTTTTCAATGTTTGGTCAAAAGGAGTGAACCGGCAATAAGATAATACCAAATCGAGTTTAACTTCACTCTTTTCGACGATTTCTCTATAAAAATAAGCAGTTATTATATATATTTTATATTCTAAGTTCTATAAATGAGAATCAGAGATATGGCTAATGCGGCAAATGTATCCCTAATTTTGAATGTTGAGGGTGCGATTAGAAAAATTCTGAAAAACTATAAGGGGGTGCCTTTCACAATTACTTTCTACATTCTTGTGGGATGCACACTACCCATACCATAAATGCACAATTCCGGACCTATGGCGGGGATTTTAGTATTTCTTAAAGATTTAAGGGGTAGTCGAAACTTTCGGGTTTTCTGAGACGAGTTTCTAAAAACGCGTTATCCCCCAAAATATACTGATTTGCTGCCAAAATATGACAATCAAATTGTGATCCCTATGCAATCCTATGCTCTGTGTACGTATAACTCATACTACACATTGGCCATCACTGAATGAGAATCACTTTAATGTTTGGACGGGATATCCTGTAATTCCAATATATCGCACTTTTTTCATTTGTCTTAATTTGTCGAGTGCTGGAAGTGTTTCATTAATAATTATATTAATATTATCGCAATATTCGACGTCATGAACCTTGAAATGAAAATTATTTAATAAAAACTTAATTTCAAAAACTAATAAAGTTTGAGTTTTGCAATTACATGAATCACATCCAAGTATTTTACTCCAAGTTTTTTCAAACTCGATTCAACTGATTTTTGAGCCCATTCTGCAGAATAATTGAAAGTTGCGTTTGATGTTCGGCCCACTTTAGTCGCTAAATAATAAGAATTTCTTGGGATTCCTTCGAGAGCCTGATTCAAAATAAATTAGATGTGAACTCATTTTAATTTTTATAACTATCAATAAAAACCTTTCCCAATACTAATTCTGCTTTTCCTAATCCATAGAAAGGCGACGTATCAATCAAATTAATGCCACATTTTATTGTTTCCCGTATAGAATGGACAACATTTTCATAACCACTTAATAACTGACTTCCATCTGCGCTGAACACTAGATCTTTGCTAACATGTGCTCCACCTTTGGCATTATATGGCATTATATGGCATTATATTTTAAAATACATTATTTTTACGAAAACAATTCACAGTTATTTTCATACCTAAACTTAATTTTGATACAAACATATCTGTTTGTCCGAGTCGGTCATATTTAAGTTTTTCACAAACATCCCTATGCGACCAGTTGGCTATAAAAGTAGGTGGAAGTCCACCCGAATTAATATCTTCCATAATAACGTTCGTAATCTTTAAATTACTTATTGTTTTTGGAGTAAGAAATAACTTTTAAATCGACCTTTTTTTAGTTGACTTTTACAAAATCCTTGAATTGACTCAAAAGATTAGATAAAAAAACTCAAATTAAGATAAATCTTAACTAAGTTATGGATAACATTAAATGTCATTAAAAATACTTGAATATGAAGATAAAGTCAAAAATTGGGATAATTTTCTCATTTACCCCACACTTTTTTCTCGCTGTCACAACTTATTGATCATCTCTCAAACTAAAAAGTAAGAGATATGTTTTCAGAGGGGTTCACAAGTAAAATAGTTAAAAAATCGAGTGGTGCCAAAAACTAATCGAGAGACAATTTTTTGAACATATTGGGAAATATTTAAATATTGTAATTATATGTTAAATATGCACTAACTCAGGAACCATTCTCAAATGCAAAATTCATTTCAAAAAATAAGTTTTAAAACTCGATAATGATTGGTATAAGGAAATTTTTTAGATCCATTTTAGCGGTGAACGCTCACTTAATTTTTAGCTATGCAATTTTTAAAAATTTATTATTAA
>JAQGCH010003637.1:0-10237 GCA_034699485.1 Nanhermannia elegantula | reverse complement strand
AAAATAATTTCACTAACTATTAGCGATAAATCCTATTATATATTATATCACTGATAATAGAAATTTTAGTGAAAATACGTGATTAAAAAGTTTTAACTCTGACTTAAATGAAGTTGAGAACTGAATGACTTATAGACTTATACTTTTCAACATTTTTAATTTCCTATAAAGACTCTGAAAAGCAGGCATTTTAACCCAAGGCATTTTCATTTTAGGTTTTTACTATTAAATATAAATAATGTTCTTTGCAAACACATTATCAAAGGATTGGACTATCAGAGGGTGCAATATAAATAAATTAAAATCAAGATGGTATAATGAATGGGCAAAGAACAAAATTCCCGATTTCTATGGAGAAGTGAAGAATGGTTTAAAAGCTTCGATTCATTAGAAAATGCAGAATAAAAAATATTAAACGAAGCAAATTTTACAAAATTCACGGTTTACGCACATCCATTCACTGCATACACAAATCAAAATTATTGAAGAGAGATATTTAGACTTATTGCTGATTATAGTCACTATTTATTTGCAATGGATGATTTGGTAGACTTAATGAACGTGTGTGGCTCTGATTTCAATAAATGTTTAGAACTAATCAATGGTATTAATTTAGTGTTTGGCTATGGATATAAACCTGCTAAGAAAGATATCGTTGCGATGTTTTTTGATATATGGCAACGAATAAAATTGTTTACTAATCCAATGCAGCAATTAAACCGAATATTTGTTTTTAAACACTTTCATATTGGACAATTGCAATAAGCATATTTGTCTTCGGGTTTTAAAGATAAATTTAATCAATACAATCCAAATCTGTGAAGGATTGGAGTTTAGAGACCTTCAAGGAACATAAACGTCAAGCAAGTGCAGTGAACACATTTTTCTTAAATTTTGAAATGTTACTTTGCGCCGAACTTCCTGTTGAATTCTTGAGTCATCCTATTTACGAAAAGTTAATGAATTCATTTAATGATGTTATTTAGATGTGCAATGATATTTATTCAAGCTTTAAGGAGTTATTGAGTGAAAAAGAAGATCATGATAATTTCATTAGTGTTTTACATCAATTAGATCCTACTATATCTGGTCAAGAAATTATCGATTTGGCATGTAAATATCTTGAAGAGGGAGAGATATACTATGAAAAATTGAAAGAAGATGCAAATATTATCTGGCAAAGATAATAAGGAAGTAACTAATTTTATTCATTGCATTCAGTGATTATATACCGTTTCCCCTAAATTCCTTTCCCTAACGCCGGTTCCCCTAATTCTAACCTTTATACAGTGTTTTTGTATGATGTCCGGCCTATAATTGTTAATAACTTTTTTATTATAAGAGACAAATACATAAAATTTTGCATAAATATGGGTTATTTATTGACAAACTAATGTGTATTATAAAAATTGTTAAAAAAATATCCGCCATTCGTGTCCAAACAGATTCGAGTGTAATGCACAATATTATCAGAAAAATTGCTAATATTGGAGAATCCCCTCTGTATTGTTGAGACTCGCGCTGACCCTTTTATTTTAACCCTCCGTTACAACGATGGATTAAATTACATTTGTATGTCAATGGGGTGTGCGGTAAAATTTCACTCCACACATGTAACGAAGGGTTAATAAAGATTTACGCGCGTTGGTGAACAGATAAATGCTGCCTCAATGTAACCTACTCTTTACTGAGCTGAATACATAAGAAAATAGTGCAGTAAGTTGTTTGGTATGACTAGCACTGTATAAATGAATATGTGTTAATAGATTTTCAATAGCTAAAACATTGTTTCCCTTAATTAATGAAATCTCTATTTTATTTTGGCTATAATTAAATTATGAAAACAATTTGTGATTTAGTTTCATTTGTTTATAGTTATATAACATATATATCGTCGCTTTGGAACTATACTGTCGTATCTGTAATGTTATTTCAATCAGAGATACGACAGTATAGTTCCAAAACGACGATATATATTTCAAAAACCAAATTAATATGTAATCATATAAAAAAATTTCTTCAGCCAACTCCTTGATGATGAGATTTTACTAAAGCTCCTGTCAATACCAATGAAAGATTTTTTATCGTAGCCGAGGCGAAAGCTAAGTGAGATAGTGCTGCTAAAAAGCAGTCAATTTGTGGCCATTGCTATCTGACAACTACCGCATTGTATGGCATCTCTTTTGTCTCTTAAAAGTGTTTTTGTATTTATAGAAATATTAATTAAATTTAAATTGAGATAAAAATGTTTTTAAACATAGTTTAGCTGTCTTTGGATTTAAAATCGCCAATTATTTTATTAGACAATAAATTTACAATTTATGATTGTATACGTATATATAGAAAGATATATTTTAATAGATTTTAGACTTTTTTGAAACGTAAAAATTAAAAATTTTTAGTAAAATATTCAAAATAATCAAAATAAAAAACCATATTTGCACTAAAATACAGTCAATTATTAATATTTCTTAACATTTTTATTAGTGATGTCCAACACTCGAGCTTTTAACTTTTTAGCTCATATTGTGTAACAATGGGAGCTCATAGTTTTGAGTTTTCCGTCCGTCTGTCTGTCCGCCCCCCCCCCCCCAATAATATAAAAAATCAAAAATTTAAAATAATGAAAATATATTTTATGAATAGCAAAATTCGAGTACTGATCAACAATGAAATATATTTTATGAATAGCAAAATCTAGCATTGGTATCATTAATAAAGCATTATAAATATATAATAAATGTCAAAATAATAATTTCAATATGAGCTCATACTAATGGTCATTCTTGTTTTATGATGAGCTCGAGAGTAAAATATGTTCTCTTTATAATATTTATTATAATAATATTTCAAAGTTATTCAATATATTAAATGCATAAAAATTAATTATTTATTTAATTCTGAAATGTATGCATAAAATTGTACAAAATATTCCATATTTGCTTAAAATACATTACTTATGTGAAAAAATGTCTGAACACATCAAATATGCTGAATTGGCTTAAGATTTTTGCTCTAAATGTTAACACTAATAAAATATCTTTACATAAAAATTTGCATTATATTAAAAAATAGCCTGATTTGTGATCAACGTTTTTCTAGACTTCTCGTCAAGTGAATGAATACTGTCTCTTAGCGCTATCATAAAGAAGAGCGCTGATAAATTTGTCTGTCCGTCCGTCCGTCCGTCTGTCTGTTACCATATATATCTCGAAAACGGTAAGAGCTATCAAAAAAGTGATTTCATATTCAT
This sequence comes from Nanhermannia elegantula, assembly GCA_034699485.1. Lineage (NCBI taxonomy): Eukaryota > Metazoa > Arthropoda > Arachnida > Sarcoptiformes > Nanhermanniidae > Nanhermannia > Nanhermannia elegantula. Next base: position 6,984 of record JAQGCH010003637.1, on the reverse strand, counting down.
AATCAGCGTCTATGAGAACCTCTAAAATGACTACAAACGTCAGTGTCCAGTGACCAGTGGCCAGTGACAGACAGACGGACGGACAGAACAAATCTATAAGCGCTCTTCTTTATGATCGCATAAAAGACTGTATACATTCACTTGTTGATGACGTGGCGAGAAGTCTCGAAAAACGTTGTGATATATATCCAAATGATGTTTATAAGTAAAATAATTTTATGTTCAATGAATGCCATCCTTTAACTCAGCTTTAATTTTTTTATCGATTTTTTGACAGACCCCATAATCCTCATTATCAGTTGTATAGAAATATACATTTATGTCTTCATTTTCAAGTTGATTAACAAAATTGGTTCCGTTTTCATTAATGGTAAAGATATAGGAATCTTTGTTCTTTTTTAGTGTATTTTTTTCATAGTTCTTTTTCTCAAAAATTTTGATCAAATTAACAGATGGACTATCAATTAGTGTATAAAGAGCATAAGCCAAAAACGTAGTTATAGTAAAATCCATAATTAAATTTTGAAACTGTATGCAAACAAATAGAACTTGTTTATAGTCTACCTTAAACTCTGCCCATGAGTTCATCCTTTAAGTAAGTACACAAGTTTGAGTAGTTTACAAAGCCCTCCCCTCCCCTTTAGCCTATGTAATTTCAATTAAAGCTTAAGCATTTTTATTAAATTCCCTGACCCATAGCCCTTCCCTAACTGTGTATGTACGTACTTAAGGGTTGAGCCCCTTAAACAATAAATTATGTAAAATACTCTGTACTTACTGTTTGAAAATCTGTCATAACATAGGTATCTTTTACAGCAAAAATTCTGTGAAATATTGTGGGAACTCGTAATAAATATATACCATACGAAAGTTTCGCGATAGGCTGTAGCAGTCGTACTGATAGAAAACTATTTACTATACCTTTGAATAGATAAATATAATTGTTATTATTTTAATTTTTATTGGAAATGCTTCACCTCCATATAGCGTCATAATCTCGAAAACAAAAATCTCGAACGTCAAAATCTCGAATACTAAATCTCGAATACAAAAATCTCGAAAAATTTCAAAGTTTTCAAAAATAAAAATTTTTAATTAAATTGGATAATTAACATAAGATTTGTTTAAAAAATTAGTTTAGGTTAGGTTAGGTGTGCATAATTAACTTTATTTTGATATTTTGTACACGAGATATTATATTCGAGATTTTTGTATTCGAGATATTATATTCGAGATTTAGTATTCGAGATTTTGACGTTCGAGATTTTTGTTTTCGAGATTATGATATGGAACCCTTTACCTCCTCTTCCTGTACAACAGGCGTATGAAATCCAGGCCAATGCAAAGCCATACATTACTTTTCCCAAACCAAACCACAGCAATACACTTATTTCAGGCGGCGATTCGTTTAACACAAAAAACGTATTATTCCAGCAATAAATCAAAATTATATTAGAAAAAGATATGATCCATAAGATTATCTCTACCTTGAAACCTCCTAAATAGAGATCAGGCTTATTCCTTATTAGATATCCGGTTAAAATTCCAATAGAAAGAGTGCAAATGTATTGCAATGGATTTGTGTGATAGTTAAGAAAATATCTCAGTCCTTCTGTGGCCGATGGAATTCTTGTCATTTCAAAGTATGTCATGTTATCGTACAATAATTTTGGCGAAATTGCAGTCAAAACGCCAATAATAATCAAAATAATGTTTAATATGACACCAAATTTTGGCCATTTGTATAATGATATGAATAGAATGGGTGCAAATGCATAAAGTTGTGTTGAGGCTGATAAGAACCAAGTCGGAGGATTACACTATTAATGATAAATAACAACCGGTTTGTTTAAAGATTTAAATTATCTGATGACTTATTCTTCTAAATAGAGTTATTTATAATTTTAACAAAAAATGTACAGATATTTGAATAAATCTTGTGATATATTTAAGCTATCAAGTTATAAGTTACAAGTTTAACTTACAAGTTAAGTTTAGGTTTTAGGCTGCGTGTGTGGTGGTTTAGGGCAATTTTTCTAAAATATTGTCTAGTTCACCTTTTGCTTTTATTAAAAATTTTAAAAATTTCTTAAAAATATATTCTGGTCCACATTTGCAAAATAATTTTTTGCGTTTTGCCTGAACATCTTAGCACACGTAAGCGAATATTGTTTTATATCTGAACTTTTACTGAATTTTTATCATTTATGTAACATTTATGTATATACAGTGAAACCTCCATAAGTCGTTTGGGACCAGAATTTAGGTTTAAGTTACAGAGGTTTTTAACTTACAGAATATATTTTATAATGTGTTGCTATGGAAGTGAATGGGTCTTATGTTTAACTTATAGAGGGTTTTTAACATAGGGAGGTTTGACTGCATTAAATAAAATTTGAATTCAATAATTACTTCTCTAATTTCTTTAATTTTGGCGCCACCTTTACCGATGAGAGAACCGCATTGACTAGCAGGTACGATCAGGCGTAATGTCACTTGAGGCTTATTAGCAATTGTTGCTCCGGGAGTACTATTTTGGACATCCTATTAATTGTTTCAAATTTTTATTTATATCTACTCTTTTTAATCTATTTTTTCTATTTTGAGAATTACTTCTTCGAATTTGCGGGCAATGAGAGAAAAAGCTTTCAGAATAGCTTCTGTAGAACCGGTCACAGTCACGATTCGCTCTGGACATGAACCATCCGAGATGTTGATTTTGGCACCACTCTAGACATACCATTTCTTATTTAGTAATTTCACTTATTTATATATCAATTTAAACTACAGCTCACCTCTTCGCGAAATTTTTTAATATTATCGCCTTTTTTGCCAATAATACTTCCGACTTCCTGTTAAAAAACAACGAATTTAATTAATTTTCAAATAATCTTAAGTTTTATAAGTTTTTTCTCAAACTACAGATTTTGAGTTCACAATTATTTAATAAAAGGCAAATACGATTCGATGAGAGAAGTATTAATTAAACTTAAATAAGTCATTATTTATAACTAATCGATGAAAGTTAAAAAATAAAAGCTGTCAACCACTAAATAGGAGTGAAGTGTCACTGTAAATATCGCTCAACACATCATTAAAATGCAATGTTGAGTACTTTACAACTTTTTAAAGATCAATAAACTGGTAAAGAGAAAGATTGTTTATGAGCTAATCAAAGCTTGCAATTGAAGCGCTATAATCCGCTACAGAACTGTAAATGCAATGATTCGCTGCATATATTGAGTTCAATATATCTGTTTTGAAAGAGATAATAGCATTTGATACTATAGAAGCCAACGAATATAGCATTTGATACTACAAAAGCCAACGAATATAATAATTAGTGACAACATTACAACTATTCTTTGATTGGATTAAACTTTTTAATTATAACTTCAATTTTTAGCAAATGAGGGACTTTATTACGATGAATGCGAACACAGACTTAGTGAGGATTATAATTTAAATGGAATTGAGTCTCTTCCATGAGATTTTGTTAAATTCAAATGGAAAAAGAAATATTAGCTTTCGCTGAATCAACTTGTACTGCACTAGCATTGCCTTCGTTAACATAATCTAGTCTCAAGTCTGGAACCGTGTGTTTCACATACAAATGTTCAAAGTCTTATTGAACATATTGTTATAAAAAAAAGTCTGCATTACTGCCGGATTCAATCGCAATTGGATTTTAAATTCTAAGAATTCAGGATTTTATCTCTGGAACTGACGAAATGATATTTAAAATTTTTCCAATTTCATGATTAAGAACATACTAAATATGATATAAAATTTAAAACAAACTTAAAAATCAAAGTACCGTAAGTTGTGTATAGGTATTAACAAAATTTTTTGACATAATTTGATTGCATGACTGTTCATATTGTTCTCTTAAATAAAGAAAATAAGATATGATAAGAGAAGACGTCAGTTATCGAGCAATCAAATGAGGATTATTTTAGAAAAATCATGTCTTTAAATATAAGAGATAATTAAAAATTTTAACTCTAAATAATTGACGTTAATAACCAAGTGTTATCATAAATAATGGTGTACAAAGGTTCAGACTGAGCACAATCCTCATAGACTGTTGAGTTTGTATACAAAATCTGTCAAAATATTTGTAATTTGATAACAAGTTATTATTTACATTTCATATTTTCATTCAATCATAATTATAATAATTTATTAATTAACACATTTACTAATTATCAACAGTTTGAGGCCCAGCTCAGGCTCGGGCTGAGGTTCACAAAAGGCAGAGGAGCTTCTGTGCATCATTGATCATAAAAGGTTTGTGAGAGGGAGAGAAGCGATTATAGTTATTATTTATATTAAACTCAGACAGTAATTGAGAATTCAAACTCAATTTTAAAGCTGTCGTTTGTGATGAGTTGTGTTGCTGTGAAATGAAGTGAAGCGAAGAAAAATAGGACAGCGGTTGGCAATTGTGTAAGACAAGAAACTCTCGGTTCGGTTGGTGTGAAGGTTCACAATATATATATATTTGCAATGCTTGCAAATCCCTTTGTTAGTTCTGACATTTTATTCAGTAGATCTTCTTTAAGCGCACATAACTTAACACATAAGTTAAGCATATGATGCTTACATACAGACTATGAATATGTGCGCCTAATATGAGTGCTGCAAATGGAAGACAAGTACAACCAGAAGCAGCATCTGGTCTGGCATTCGAGACAAACTATGCAACTCATTACTAAAGCTTACTAAACGTGCACATCCAGATGCAAAGCAAATGACTTCATTAAGTTTGAATTTAAATCAGACCTAAAAATAAGGCATTTATGCAAAAAGAACTGATCGACTCAAACAAAAACTCTAATTTAATCTATGGCTATATAATCAGTATTTAAGTGCCAATTATTTTCTTATGACTTCTCGATATATTAGTGAATTACTAAAAATATATAATCAAGGATTTAAATAATGTTCAAAGTGTTTAACAGAAATCATTCTTTTGGGAGTTGTGACTAAATTAGAGAAACCACTCAAATGATTAAATCGATTTGTCGTTAACTTAATTTTTAGATTTAAAGTAAAAATCTTTATATAAATCTAAATGTTCTATAATAGAGAGCACTCAGTTTTCAATAACTTAAACTTAAATAAAACCCACAATAAGAATATATTATCAATTGAAGACTTAAGATCCACCTGAATAGCTTCTAAACCCCCACTGAACCCACTTTCTCATATCGTAAGTGAGATTTGGTATATTTAAATATTATTTTGTTAAAAAGTGCCAGTATTTGAATTGATATGTCTAATTTTTTCTATCATTTTGAGGTTATTTTCTCCTTTTCTGTAACATTTAAGAACAAATAAAATATTCTGAAAATTAAGCGCAATTTTATAATCAGTTATTTAGGATTTCTTAGCTATAGTGTTGAAATTTTGGAAAACAAAGTGTAGCTGATTGATAAAATCCGGGTACTGTACTATGGGAATAGATTTTAATTACTGTATACAATAGTAATTTATTCGCAAAATAAAGTTCTAGTAAAGCGAAACCTTTAAGCAACAGTAACGGGACTTATTAATCACCCTATAGTTATAATTTAAATACAACATTAATATCTGATAATAACAAACAGATTATAATTTGATCTAAACATGAATTAATTCGTTCTCATTAGTTATTCAAAGAAACTCCTAATTAAATAAACATGAATTTGCCAAATTTTATAGCCTTTAATTCTTGGAAGTACTTTGTATTTACTGAGAAACAGATAATTCTAGAGAGGATGAGTTAATGCACTCTAATGGCAAAATTACAGAGAAAAGCTCTCATTAATTTAGATTGAATTGAATAATAAATATATAACGCAATCTTTTGTAATATTATATCAAATAGTCTGCAATTATAAAATGGAAAATATCAAGTTTTCATCAAAAACCTGTCAAAAACTCTAGAGAACAGTGCTGTATTGGATTTCATTAGAGCTCAAATAGTAAATATTTATGTTGTTCTGATAAAGTATACGACTTTTTGGGAAATACTACGTATGCTGTATATGAGACTACATTTTTCAAAGAAATAAAACAAAATTATATGAAAAATTTTAATTTCAACTATTTTTATAAAATAGATTTATTGCTGAATTGCTATTATTTATTAGAGATATAAAAAACCCTTATAATCATGGGATAAATGCAGACATATCTCAAAGAAAACAGATATAAAACATAAGATTACAAGGAATTAAATGTGCTTTCTTTAAGACGAAGACTCAGTACTGGGTTAAGCCTTTGATATAAAAAGCATCCAAAATATATTTTGTAAATTATTCTTTTAGTAAACCTGTGTGGAGAAGTTTTTAGACAGTTCTCCATTTTGACCTCAAATGATACTTCCTTACAAATGACGAATGCACTGAAACGTGTGCTACACTGTATAACTTTTATACAAATTCACACTCAAAGCAGGCATTTTTATCATTTGAGGTCAAAATGGAGAACTGTCTAAAAACTTCTGCACATAGGTTTACAAACGAATACAGTGCAGGTATAGTGACATTACATAAACTGTAAACTATGTAATATTGACATTACATAAACTGATATTATATAAGAAATATTTGAAATAACATTAATAATTCAATTTAATTTTTTATCTGACTGTATATATTGAGTACATTTTATGAGTTGCAAAATCTAAATTTTATTAATAAAATGAGTTGAAATATTATATTGATTCTACATTTTATTGAAGAACTAACTATAATTAGGCGAACATAAAGTCAAATAAAACAATATTTATATTGAATGAAAATATAAAATTTTTTTCGTCCTTAATTGAAATGCCGTTCATTAAAACTTTGCAACTCTTTTACAAAGTTTACACAAATGGGTATGACGTGCTTTTTGCTGAGAGTCACCCAATTATTGAGAGGAGGGAAGGCTAAGAGAGCCAACTCATCAAATTGAGTGAATAGTTTAATATGAAGTCATTCTTTTAAAAATAAC
>JAQGCH010003636.1:0-10245 GCA_034699485.1 Nanhermannia elegantula | reverse complement strand
CACCAACTTTTAAATAATTAAAAATCTTCAATTTTTGCAATCTCTCGCCCCCCACAGCTCCCAAAATTAGTGGGTACGGCACTACTGACAGGTGTCATAACAACCAACGATTTTATCGCATTTCATTAGGAAACTATTTATTAATATGAAAATATAGGTCTCATCAAAAAGTAAGGTTCGGTTCATTCATAACCGTTATCAATGTCTGAACAATACTTTATTTGAAACAATGTTTTATTTAAAGCCCATTTGTTTATAAATATAATGCTTATGTCGACCTCTAGTTGTGTTGATATCTATGAAAGTATTAATATTTGAGTCATTGATAGTCGGCTGCAATCAAACGATTCAAACTTTTAGTTAATTATAATTGAATTACAGTTTTTATAATTAACTTATTATTAATTACATGAATAGTATTGTTATTTATTAATTTTGTTTAGTATTTTGTGATAAAAATGGAAAAATTGAATTTTTTTGTATCAAATAATAGTAAATTTGTGACCAAAATATGCATCGATTTGTTGGCAGTCGTTATTCGTATGTATTCTTAACTCATCTCATGTTATGTTATGTTTAATTATAATTAATTTTGTGCTCATTTAACAAACAGTCGGAATCCCAGTACTGGTGCTGTTCATAGTGGGGAAGCCTTTCGAGAGAGGCTTTAACTGTGACGACGAGTCCATTCGGTATCCATATAAAGATAATACCATCTCTAGTGTTGTTAATTATCTCTATTCGACTACTATTCCTATTATAACTGTTAAGTTTGTTATTAATTCGTATTTTTATTACATTTTCATTATGTGTTTGTCATATTTTTATTGTTTCAAAAGTTGTTATCAAATGAAACTATATGTCAATAGCTTATCAAAAGTTTGATTAACTTTTCTGACTATAGCCTAACCTGTTATACATTTTATCAATTATTTCTGAGTTTGCATTATTTTAATCAAATTTGTCTCCAATTTATTCCTTTTAGTCAATCGATTCATTCATTTCTTAATGATTTATAACTTATTTGTAACTCTTATGAAGTTTATTGAGAGTCTATTTAGTTTCCGCTTATTATTCACTTTGAGACAAAATTGAATTACAATTCAAAGAAGTTTAGGAATAATTGCTTTAAATTCTTAATTCATTTATCAGTAAAATAAATTTTTATTTCAAAAAATAGCATAAAATGCAGTAAAAATATAAGTCCGGAAACTTATTAAAAATAGTTTCATTACACATAAGCTGAACCTCTCGTCTATATTTTCAATTTTCTTATTAAATATGTTTTACCGGTAGTTAATATTTGCTGTTATTTTAGAGAAAAGGGATATCAAAATAATCTAATTATTAATAAATTAATTATAAACTTGAAGGTCATTATAAAATATAGCCTTATTTTGAATTGAAAATTTGTTTTATATCAGATTATAATCATTGAAGTAGTATATCATGTGCAGAAGAAGCAAAATAATAGAAAAAGTCGTCAAGATCCTCAATTGCTTTCCAATAGTAATGAGCCCACAAAACGTGTTTTACTTTGGACAATATACTGTCGATTAGTGCCGTTCGCATTCGGAGCTCTCGTCTCACAGATGACTACAGATATCGCTAAATATTCAATCGGAAGATTACGGCCTCATTTCATAGACGTTTGTCAACCAAAATATTTATTTAAAGGGGCAGAAATTACATTAACTTTAGACAACCCTCAACTGTGTTTTGGCTCAGGCTCTGAGTTTCAATACATAACTGACTTCGTCTGCACTAATGATAAATTTGATGACCACAGACAAAAAGACGCCAGACTTTCATTCATGTCCGGACATTCCTCCTTTGCAGCCTATTGTCTCATCTATTTAGTGGTCAGTTTTCATTTGCACAAACATATAGTTAATCAGTTTTATTAGTCATTACTACAGATAACTATTTGTTTTATTGAGTTTCTCTTTTTAGGTCTTTTTCCTAAATAATAAACAGAATATTTAATTAATTACAGATTTACCTTCAAGTTCGCCTCAAATGGTCAACAATAGGGTTCATTCGTCCTTTATATCAGTCGATTCTAATTTATATAGTGATTTACACCGGATTTTCGCGTATATCTGATTATAAGCATCATTGGAGTGATGTATTGACGGGTCTAATACAGGGAACACTTGTGGCCATTTTGACCACATATTTCATTTCTGATTTATTTGTTAAAAATGATAGCAATGATAGTACAAAATCTGAAACACAAATGTCGCCCAAAAATAACTATAATTCATGTCGCGTAGAAATGGAGGAATGTATTACCGGTAGTAAAACATAATTACTATAATTTATTGCTGCTTTCAATTGCTTCGTGAAATCAGTTTAATAACTAAACAATTGACAATAGAATGACAATCACTTGACTTAATTTTTAATTAATTTTTAATTTTTCTAATCATTTGCATTAAGTGCACAACTTTTAAAGTTAACTATTGATTACTATTCAAAGTTCTATTTATATAATTCCTATTTTATACACACAATATGTACCGATATTTTAATTTATAGCTTATATACTAGTGGTCTATATTTATTAGCCACTCATTTTAAATTTGGTTATAGTTTAGATTTATTTATCAATATTTATATGCATTTTGTTAGAACTCACCCAAAAATTGAATTAGATTTCTAAACTTTTCGTTAGCATTAATTTTAATTTAATTGTTTATGAAATTGAATTTTGTTAAAAACAAAACTATTTATTGTAAATATTAGTGATTTTAATAAAATGATCATTTTATAAAAGTAAAAAAGTATACTATTATTGTATTGATGTTATTATGTAATGAAATTGATTCTCAAAAATCACTAAAATTGTATTGATTTCAATGAATTTCTTGTCTTAATTCTCTGTAGTTTGTGAGTCACCCTCTCATAAGAGTTGAGCGGGGACTAGACTCGAACCCATAACCATAACTCTTAAGAATTATGTGAACTACGGATGTTGAGAGCAGTTCTCTGCCTTACCCGTTAGCCCACTGAGCTGTAGGGAGTTTTATATTTCTTTTATTTGTTACTTTCAAAATTTTATTAAACATTCCAATACATTAACTATAATTTTATATTATACTGTAGTGTAGTGTATATTAATTAGTGTATACTTAAGTCAACTTTTACTTTAATTGAGTATAAGTTAAAGCATTTTTGAAAAACTTTATTATCTGTTTTATAAACGTTTAAAGAGAATTCTTATGATTGTAGAACAGTTACATATTATCCTCAATTCAAAAATGCGGTTTAAACTAAATTATCTGATTTGAACATTAGTATAAAATAGCTTAACATTTAATACTTAATGTTTAGAGTTTTAGTCTTACTATATATTTACTACAGATTTAACAAAATTAAACTTTCAAATTGAGTTTTAATAATTTTCAATAGTATTAATTGTCCACAATGGTGAGACTGCTCAAGAAGGCTCCGCCATCGGCTGATAGGTTCACTCCGTTCACTACAACAAAGTTTTACTTCAAATTAATTATTTGTGTTTTATTTTATTTTCAAGCAGTTAAGACACAAACACGAAAGAAATTTCATTCGAATCATTGTAATTGTCTTTCAAAGCAATGCTATAAAACTCATTAGTAATGTCATTACCATAAGAGGCATCATCTGATGCCAAAAAAGCAACACAATTAGCAATATCTTGTGGTATACCATACAATCCAAGTGGTGATGACTTTCTTAAAGATTCTTCCTGTGCTTTCACCATATCTTCAGTCATCCCAATGGCAGCTGAAATATAATTCCCGGCACTAAAAACAGTTTTATTTTTTAAATTATTTGATTATCTCACCCAAAAAGTTAGATTTAACGGCACCTGAGCTATAAATGAAGAGTTTTTTAAACAAGTTTAAAATTTGATATATTCTCATATATTATTTAACATTATATAACATTACTTTATGCCATTAACACGAACTCCTTTTGGCCCTAACTCTAAAGCAATACATTTAGTGAACATGTCTAAAGTGCTTTTCGCCATACAATACCCAAAAAATTGCCCGATCTTTGAGAGCCAAACAAATTAAATAAAAAAAAAGTTAAATTCAAACTTAAATAATTCATACGGGCTTTAAGGCAACGATACTCGATATGTTGATGACATTGCCTTTAGTTTTTTCCAAATAAGGAACGGCTAAACTTGTCAAATAAACAACAGATCTGAGATCGAGTTTCATTACATTCTCGAAATTCTGCAAAACATTTGGATCGAATATGGATGTGGGCCACGACGCACCCGCGTTATTAATCAATACATCGATTCTTCCAAATGCCGTAACCGTAGCCTCAATTATCTGTTTGGCGTCTTCTTCTTTAGTTACATCTGCCACTACTTCGAGTGCCTGATTCAAGTAATAAGTAGTACAGTTGCAGTAATTGCTAGAGCTTGAGACTAGAGACAAAACTTAGAGCCTGAGCCCTGTAAGCTTTCACAATTCTATACAGTTGGGTACCAATAAATTTTTGTTAGGGACAGACTAAAAATCGAATATATGACAATTTTTTAAAATGCTATAGAACTACATTTAAATTCAATAAAATTTCTGTGTAACTGTTGGATATGACAGTGATTATATACAGAAATTTATAAAAAGTGTTTTTTAATATATAAATGTAAGAAAAACTACTATCAATATATAAATATAGTCAAAGATAAACAAAAGTACAGGAAATATCAAATTCACTTTATTCATATTAATTCATATTAAATGGGAATATCAAATAATGTAAAATATTAAGTTTTTCTTACAAGCTCAACTGTGTCCAACAGTATTAGCCTAAGCCTAGGCTTGAATGCCTTAGAGCTTGAGTCTCAGGCTTAAAAAAGTACCCTAAAGCCGAACCTGGAGCGTAGGCTAGGCCAGGCTCAGTCTGAGCCTATGGGCATTATTAGTCATAAGAATATTATAATAATTATTATTATTCAACAACAGTTTTGTGAATATTTGAATAGAAAAGTAATTTTATGAGAACTAAACCTTTAATCCTTTTGGTGAAAGAGAGCGACACACTTTTGCAACTCTGTTCACATTGTTTTGATTACGACCAGTGATGACCACCTGTGCGCCCAATGAAGCCAAGTGTAAAGCAATTCCTTCTCCAATACCTAAACTGGAACCTGTGATTATAACTACTTTTCCCGTGAAATTCTCACTGTTTGACATTATTGTCTCATTCATTAATACTTTTAGTTCACTTCAGTCACACTTTAGTCAATAATATTCACTGTTTTAAAAAGTTTTTTCCTTTTAGTATTGCTCATGAAATTAATATTTAACTTTTGGTTGCAATTTATAGCATTATTTCCTCATTGGATTCATTATCTAAACTAAAATAATGAATCGATATTTTGATCAGTTATAAATTTGAAGGTTTTTAATTGTAGTCTGTGTTAAAAACAGTAAACAAGCTCAACATATTTCACATTTTAGGTTAGAGTGTACTAAGATTGTAGCTCAAGACCATTTATGGGGTCTTTGGGGATAAATCATTTTTGCAGTATTTTAATTTTTTAAATTCTGCTGATAATCAAGAAACAAAACTAATTTGAGATAAATGTTTGATTCTCGTTAACAATTTTATATTTAATAAATAAAACCAATACTTATAACACTTTTGTCAAAATCAGATTTAATATTAAAATTATAGCTTATTTTGTATTTTAAATTACTTTAACATAAACTTTATAAAGAAATAATGGTTTAAGTCATAAGAATTATATAACAAATTAGTAACAATTCTTGTTTTTATTCTGATCTGATCTCCATATTTGAACCTGTAATGAATGCCGATTCTTCTGATGCAAGAAAAGCGATAGCATTTGCAATATGTTCAGGAATACCCATCGCTTTCGTGAAATTAGACTCCACTCCACCAACACTGAAGCATTATATTCAAAAATTAATTTTTGGAATTTATTTTATTATTTATAATATATAATAAATCCTTATTTCTTGAGTGCCTTATGGGAAATGATTATTGAATTAATAAACCTTTTAGAAGATACAAATGATATCAAAATTTTTAAAAATTCTACTGAATTTTAGTGAATTTTTAAAAAAATAATGTTAGAAAAATTTTATTCGACTAAAATTTGATATTTTATTGTATGATTTTTGGAAAACCTCATCATAAGTGTGCAATGAATAACATTTGAGACATGTTTGGTTTTATATTGAAGGTTAATTTTGTTAAGCCTTCAAATTTTTTTATACATTTGGTAGCTGTGAAACAGGCCAAAGAATATGATGATAACCTTTCTCAATTTTAGAAAGCACACAATAAGGGTGGTGGTTATCTAGGCCAGATCTAGGCATGTTAAAATATTCCTTTATAATTGACGATGCTAATAGATTAAAATTATTCGATTACATATTTTATTTTTTAATATACGTATTTTTTTGTTCAAAAACTTTGAAAATTTTCGATTTTTAATGATTTTCTTAGAAACCCATATTAAAAATTGAAAATTTCACTAAAATTTAGCCGACATTTGGAAAATTTTAATATTCTCGTCTTATTGGTTTGGAATGAGATTCAAAAAATATGCCCTAGATCAAAATCAAGACATTAGAAGTGGCTCATTCCAGGTATTTTTGATCCATTCCATTAATTAAGTAAAACAAACCGAAACAATTACACATATAAAGCGCTGATAATAGAGGAGATTATATATTATTAAAAATATGACTTAACAGGAAAATCGGAGATTTCGGTTCATTTTCCAAAAATGGACATTAGAAGGAACGCAATTTACTACTTATTAAAATGCTAGTGTATGTGTATGTGTATGTGTCCTCCATTAAAAGACTAATTTACTGATAAAGAAGTCTCTAATCATTACAATATTTGCATTAAAGTATAAATCGCAAGAGTGACCAAAGTTTTTAAATCAATTTAATCTAATCTTTTGAAACTAATAGTAAAATAAAAAATCAAGTTTTGCACAATTACTTGAGTCCATTCACGCAAATTCCTTTGGGTCCCAATTCATGCCTTTAGTGAATGTCATGCATTTAGTGAACATGTCTTAAAAAATAAAATTATTATTAGTATTATATTATTGAATATTATTAATAATGAAACCTAAAGCACTTTTTGCCATACAGTATGGGCTGAATCGTGCGACCTATAAATTTGAATACTTTTAGTTTTCCTGCATGCATGTATACTATTGTTTTCAGGCTCAGACGCTCAGGGTGAGCCTGAGCCTGACTAAAAACTCTGAGCCTTGAGCCGAGCCTCGAGCCTGAAAAATGCTCTGAGCCTCGAGCCGAGCCTTGAGCAGGAAGATCACTGCTTAAAACTAATGATGCCAATGTGCTAAAGCTGTACTGTTAACTACAGTTACATCTATTTATAAAATAACGATTCAAATCAAATAATAAACTGCTATTCATTTTAATAGACTTTCTTGAATACATCCTTTTGATTGTTTGATTGCAAAGAAAAAATAAAAGAACTTCAAATATAATTAAGTTCTAACTTGTAAGTAGAGAACCAACTGTTTCAGTAAACTCCAAATTCCAGAGTGAATGTCAAACTGACATACTATTGATTTATTTTTACTGTAAAGAATAACTATACATATATGCATTTGCTTTCAAATATAGAATTCATTTTCTTTAACTTATTTTTGTTGCCAGAAAAACAACTCAAAAGTCAACTTATTATAAAATCTTATAAAATGTAAATATGTTTACATTTTGCAAATCATAAGTAACTGTATGTTAAGCATTGTTTTCCACTTAAATCATGTCAAATATAATATTGTATTTTATAATAATCTCTGATTATTAGTTTAAAAACTCAATTATATTTTGTAATCATATGAAAACACTTTATATTTACGTTTAGTCGTTTAATAAATATATTATCAATAAAAATGATTCATTAATAAAAAATAACTTATACTGCACTGTCTTAAAAGTTAAAAAACATTTCATTTAATAAACTGATTTGAATAGAAAAATATCAATTAAAATAATGTCATTATAAAGATATAAGAATTGATAAAATAATTATTATTACAAACAGAGCATTAAAGAGTTTGTGGAATTACATACACACATAAGATAAATAAATGATATGGAAATACAATAAGTGATACTATGATTGTCATAAAATATAATTACAATAACATCATAATTGAGGATCAATAATAAATCCGTCGTCTTCTATATATTTATAAATTTCGTCCAAACTGGAGCTCATTTTCAACTGTTCTTTCAATTGCTTGTTTTCGTATTCAAGTGTTTGATAACAAAGTTGGAGTGTTTGGTACGAACTTTTAAGACATTCATTCTCTTGCAAGCAATCGTTTAACTGCTTTTCTTGAATTGCAATCAACTTTTCTTGAGCTGCAATTAATTTCTCTCTCATTATTCTGGAAGAAGTGCCACATTTCACACATTTACTCTTTTTAGGCGTCGACACTGTTTTCACTGTTCAGTCATTTATTTATATGCAAAACAAAAGTAAATTCAGTTATAATTAGAAGAGAAAACAATTTAATTATTAAAAAATGATTTATTTGATGGACAGTACTATTACCGCATGACTTTTTGATTCTTGTTTTAAGAGGAGTTGGCTTTTCATCACCGCTTGAATTAGTTTCTTCTGAAGACGCATCAGAAATATTACTTCTTTTACGTATCATTTCATTAACAGCTGAACAGTTTGCAGAAGTTTGAGGCGTTGACGGAGGCGTCAGGTTAACAGATGAACTTTGACCTGCAATTTGAATAGCTTTCAAACAAAATAATTAATTAAATTTAAACAAACCAATAAAATAGAAGATAAGCGAAGTCTACAAACCATGGATAGTGCCATCGCTGGTGTTCTCGTCTTTAACTGATTGATGCAAATGCTCACTACTTATAGACTCAACCAATTGAGTCCATGCTTTTGGAGTCGATTCCCTTTTATTAACTGAAGACTCGCTTTCAGATTCAGAGCAATCAATACTGTGGTCAATGGGTGAATGCGGAGAATGTTCTGCTTTTGAGTCATCTGATGATTGAGAAGAACTTAATGTGTCTGACATTGAATATGAGCTCAATAGCAATGAATTTTGTGATGACTGTGAACTCGAATCGATTTTCTGTTTTATATGGTCTCGAGAGTGAGCTGAAGATTAGTTAAACAATTATAATGAGAATCAAATAATGGATAGAATATTAAAACTTAAGTGTGTGAGAGCTCTGACCAAAGCTCACAAAAATGTCTGAAACAGGTCTGAAAATGACTCAATTTTGAGTCTTTCAGTTCATACATATTAGAGGTCAACATATTATAAACTTTATGACACTTTTCAATGATTTGTTAATTTAAAACTTTTATTTATCGATATGTAAAGCAATTATGCATTTTATGCTCAAATTGAAGAGGAGTTCAAAGACTCCTTATTTCTAAAATGTGTGAAAACTCTAAATTTTGAATACGTTTGCAATCAATATATACACAAAAATGAGTGGACTCTAAAGCAAAACTTACTTTGAATATCAGTATTATTCAAATAAATCAAAGGTTCAATTGATTTGCCATTCATTAGTGCCATAACATTAACGACCGATAACTTAAAGTATGTTTTAATGAAATTCAATTCATTCTCAACTTTTTCTCTTCTCTTTTTGGAGATCTTCTTGAGCTCATCCGCAATACCAATGAGAAGAACAACAAAATTAAGCAAAACATCGAAGTCTTGATTCCAACGATAGAAGAGTTTCAAGAAATGGTTGTTTTGATTGATATTTAAGAACCCGATCACAACACTAACCATCGCTTCTTTGGCCGCTCTCTCGGTATTGTTCTGTGGCTCACATCTCATGAGTTTTGATAACTTTTTGCCATTAATTAAATCGTTCAAAGAGTCGACGCTTTTGTCCTTCACTGCATACAAACCGCGGCCACTGTTTTGCGGACAAACCAATCGATTCACCACTGAATAGATCGACGACAAGAGCTTGTGTTCGGCCATCTCTTCATCTCTTCATCTGTTCATCGATTCACTTATTTTACAGTAAATTAACAAAAATGTTATTTAAGTTAAAATAAGTTTTATTTTCAAATATTGTTCAAATGTTTTTGAATCCCATTTCATCTCAACATAAATACTGTCCATAAATAATGTTTTGGATTACTTATGAATTGCTATTCATTTCAGACTAAATGATATGTTTTTATTGAACGTTATTTCAGGCATTGCTT
>JAQGCH010003635.1:0-10247 GCA_034699485.1 Nanhermannia elegantula | reverse complement strand
ACATAACAATAATATTTAGGATGAAAGTGACCTTTAAATGAAGTTAAACTGCCTCTAAATTACAATTAAAATATAAATATATATAAAAATGACTCTTAAAGTGAATCATTGGAAATCCAAAATATTGGACCCACAGTTGAATGCACTCAACACTGCTGTGCAAAGAGTTCTGTTTTTAGGAGGACTGGCAGTAATCGGTTACTTATGTATGTATCCGAGCAATTATGTGTCACCACTCAATCCATATCAATATGAAGAAGAAAGGAAGAAGAGAATGATGGACAGCAAGGGCGGGGACATTCCTAAAACGAAGTACTTGTTGTTCATAAACAAAGAGTTCCAGTTAGAACACGAACAAAAGAAGGAACCGGTCAAGCGATGGAAGCCTTTTTCGTGGCTCTTTTGAGTGCAAAACATTTGCCATCAATTAATTTGAATTATCTGTAAAGTAGTGCTCTCTTTAAAATACGTATAAAATTGTATTAAAGCATTTTTGCTGTATATTAAAGTCAATAAAACTGTTATTAAAACTAAACTATAATTTATCTGAATATGGAGTTAAGCACTCCTTTACGGGAGAGACTCATATATTTATAACACTGCTGTTTAAATCATTATTTCGCTGATTAAGTATTCAAAAAATTACAAAAATTAATTTTAATATAAATGAATCAAAAAATAGTAATTTAATTGCAATAAATATGAAATGAATGAAAAGTAATACTCAGGTAATCATAAAGATGTAGACCTGTATTAAAACATCGATACAATCGAAATATCGGTCTTTTATAACAAAAATAACAAACAAATAAACGAATAAATCGTCACAAAAACCATTCAATCGTTTTGTGGACGAAAACAAACAAATTGTAAATTAAATTAAAACTAAAAACCATTTTAATCAATAAATAAATAAATAAAAAGTACAAATAAACTGCAAAACAATGGAGAAGAGTGGAGACGATTGTTATTTCTATTACTACTCGACGTGTACTAAAGTTTGTATCAATTTTTGGTCTCTTTTATGATAATTATAACAGAATTGCAATTAATTAATGAACTGAACAATAGGGCGATGACTGTCCTTACCGTCACTGTGAGCTCGCGTTGGGGTCAGAGATAACGTGCACTCATTGGCGAGAAGGGAAGTGTTCCCGACCTTTGGTCTGCAAATATCGACACATGGAGTCTCGCATTAATCGGTCGTCCATTCAGTGCTGGTTTGAAACGCAGCCCACCGGTTGTCGTAAACCTCACTGTGTTTTCCTGCATAAGAAACCAAGAAATGTGGTCACAGATGAAGAGCAGAAGTCTAGCGAAGGGCTTATATTACCTGTGACTGCAAACGCCAACAATTCAGACAATAGTAATGATAATTGTTTGACAACTAATAACAGTACTAATAGTGTTAATAATAGTAATGTTAAGCCTCAGACTCGCGACGAGTTCTCGAAAATGAAATTATTCGATGATTCGGATTATATTAACCAAAGCCTGTCTTCACTGAATGAGACGACAACTCATATCAATATAGAGCCCATCTCTATATCAATCAATGACTGCGACGAAGAATCCGATGAAAACGATTTGTCGGTCACTAATAGTTGTAATGACAATAACACTAAATCTGATTCAGAACTCAATGATTATTATCATAACAGCTATAATAACAATAATACTAAAAATTATGGAATTAAGACATTAGAACAGATCCGAATGGAAAAAGTGTTCAGTCAAGGCTCTGATGACTGTATTAATAACAATATTAATAGTATTCACAGTTCAGACAATTTCACTAAAAGTGAATCAATTAATTTGAATCAGAAATCAAAGAGCAGTAAAGACTTAAGAGTGAAACTAAAGCGTCGGCCGACTACTGAAAACGAGTCGAAGCCATCGGCTTCTAATTTCAATAATGACAGTGCTGTTGATTATATGCAACAAATGCTTGTAATGCCTGACTATGGAATCAAAACTTTGGATCAGATAAGACGAGAGCGCGAAGAGGCGGCCAATAAGAAACACAATTTGGATACTGATAGCCAACAGAGTTTGCTTAAAGAAAATCAAGAGCCCAGAGGGGAAAAGAGAGTGGCTTCTGATCCGCTCTCATCTGTTGTTAAAATTAGAAGAACTGGTCCTTCGATTAGCAGTTCATTAAAAGCTCAGCAAAATATGAGTCAAACAGAAAAACCAAACGACAGTATTAGCAGCAGTTGTCAACACAAAGTGACCTCAACTAACATTCAATTGAATGACTTGAGTGCTGTTTCTTCATCTGATTCTTGTTCTAAACCTAGACTTAAGTCGATTGATACTGATTTGGATGATTTTGATTTTCTTGACGGCGATTCCAGTAATAATATCGACACCAATACTATCGATGACGACGATGAAGACGAACTGATGCGTGAAATAAATCAAGTGATCAATAGTTAAATTATAATTAAGTTATTTCTAATTAAAGGTTAATTATGTAGAAAATGATAACGTTATTAATAATTGGTTTTCTCTTTTTTTGATTAACTTTTAAAAAGTTTTAGTTTTTATTATATTTTTGAGATTTTTTTTGATTTTAGTTCATATTTAAATTAAAAAAACATCGGTTTTGCACTCAAGTTATTATTACCGTTACTTTTGAACGAAAGTTGACCATAACTTAAACATAACTTAACGAATGGCGCTTTGAATGAAAAATAGCCTTAACTTAAAAGTTAATAATAACATAAATAACTCAAAATTATATTTCGATGATATCTAAAGTTTTCAAAACAAGTCATTAAATATTTAGTTAAATGTCATATAAATTATTTATATACAGTATTATTAGCATATACTGTAAGTTAAGGCTAAGCTTCCATTTGAAGCATTTCATGTTAAACAGATATTAACCACATTTCTTATTGTATAACTTCATGTTTCATATAATCACACAATTTGTTGATTTTTCAATTTAAAACCCTGTAAATATCATTACAAATATATAAACTAATGTTTTTCATTGCATTTCAAATTAATTCAACAAAAATATTTTGAAGGATTCAATTGTTGTTTGATTTTAAAAAACAAATGAAAAAAATAAACTTTAAAATTTGTTTTGTAAATGAATTATTCAAACGTTTGTTTAATTAACAATTTGTATTATAACTTATTATTCATAGTTTGAGTCGATATATGAGCTTAAATTCCAATTAATCTTTTGGTTTTGAACTTAAGTTTTGATGGATTTTGAAACTAAAGCTCTTGAGAAACTAGATTATTGTTTGATTTCGTGACATAATTACCCACTTTTATGTTTTTTTTAAAGAGAGATTAATGACTATTTAGATAATACATTAGTGTTGAAGTTGTTTAGAATGCGTTAAACTTCACTTTGAAATTAATAAACAAAGGTTTAGTTATTTTCAAATTTTAATCAATTAAATTACAGCACTTGTATTAAAATAACATTATTAGAGATGGGATTATGCAAACAAAACCATTTTCTTCATCTAATAATAAATAGTTAGCTACAGATTCAATACAATTAAATCTAAATAATAATCTGAATATTCTTTAAAGTAATGGATAAATAAGAAATTATTTTTGTTATAAATAACAGTTTAAATACAATTATTGGTCAAAATTATTCTATTTTTGAGCGTCAAAACTAATATTTTTTGCAATAATTGAAACTTGAAGTATATGAACATCAAAAAGAAAGAAAAAAATTGTTGGTTAACCATAATGTTGGTGAACACTAGAACTGCCATTTAATGTGACAAATAGGCGAATAATTAAAAAAGAGAATGTATATGAGATTTACTATATTACTAGTTTAACATTTAAATATATCACATTAATATTGATGCTTAAAAAACCACATATTAATAGTAAAGATTCATACAATTCTGAGATTTTATCCAAATTTCTTTAAACATCTTAACTTTCTGTCAAGACTTTAATAATTGTATGTTTTGAGTTATACCAGTATTGAACTTATGAACAAAATTGAATTCTTTTCAAATATTATGCAAATGTTTTTTTGCGAGGAAAGAGGTCGAGAAACAAATTATTGAGACTTAGTGTCAATTCAAAAATAATTGTGACATCAAATTTATTTTAGTATTAAAAAAACTAAACCTTTTTCTCACGCAAACACACAAAGTATATGCACCAAAAACTTTGTTAAAAGCGGCTCAAAATTGTGAGATTCATAAGGAAGAGATAGTTTTCAAATTTATATATAATATAATGATATTTTACAATAAATGATTAAAAGAAATTTATCGAACAAATAATGATTAGCTTTAAATATATGAGACATGATCGTTAAACATTATGAAACAGATAGAGTTTAACATTAATTGCACAAAAAAACAATAAAATGATCGATCGATAGATGCATCGGAAACAAAATGTTTTGATAAAATAAAAAACATGTTATCAGATCCAGAATTAAAACAATGGTAAACTGATAATAGAGTATATTAATGATAAATACTTGTATATTAATCAGAAATTAGTTTGTAATTTATGTTTGTGTTCGCGTAACATTTGTTGTTCGTTTTATAGCTCATTAGTTTTTAAAAAGTTTTGAGGAATAAATGTAATGACGCATAACGTAAGTAAGTTATCAACAATTCCGAGTTTTTTATTGTGTGTCTCAAACATTTTCTCATGTGTTGAAAAACAATTAAAAGCCGAGTTTCTGAGATTCTAATGACTGATTCTGAATCAGTTGCGACACAAACAGCTTTGGAAGTGTTTGAGAACTCTGAGACAAACAATAAAAAGACTTTTTAAACTATTTGTAACTCACTATACATTTACAATAATAAAATTAATAATGAATTTTTGTCATATATTAAGATCATATATAAAAACTGCGCGATTATGAAAAATGCAGTTTTAACAGACTTTGGCAGGAATTATATAAACTGTTTTCCATCAACTAATTGTTTCATTGAGTTCTATTACAGACATTCTTATAATAATTATTTTGTTTGTTCCGAAAATGAGACAACAAATAATGCTTTAAAGACATATTAATAGTAGAAAATTGTTGTAAATGTTTAGGTTTTGATAATTAGATACACAGAAAAACATAACTGAGAGCCACTGTTACTTATCGCCAACACGAGAAATAGCACAACAGAGAACACACGCAAATATGAGCGCAAATATTTGTACACCAATAAGTACACCACCGGTTATTAAAATCCACTGCCATTTCTCTCTAATAAAGCCCTCAAACTTTTTAATACATCCGTCGGTATTGATATCCATCACATTTCTCAGTTGGTCTGCACTCAAAATTCGGTCCACTTTTCCTATACAATTGGTCGAAGAGGGTTTGCAACAGGAATGTGGTATTCTATAGGCGCCCGCCTCTCGAGGGCCAGAAGCAATTCCGCGTTCAAATCCACCCGAAGCGCTCCCGTTATTAAAGCTTGAATTAATCCAATCTTCGGGTCCATCAGCGCCACAGCATTCAAAGTCACGTTGAATGCGATCGACGAGCAATTCAGTGGCATTTGTGTGTCCGATGCCATAATTGACTTGAATTAGTTTAGTTGTGTCCCGTTTTATCTTCTCGCGAACCTGTCATTGCTTTAAATTATTATTTATGTTTCAAATCAAACAATATGTCAAAAGTCTTATTAGCACTGCTATCGAATATTCTTTGGTCCCTAACCTTGGGTTTGACATTAGAATTCCCACTAATTTGTCTTGTTTTGCATTTTTTATTATTCAATCAACAAAAGTAAGAAAACGCCTTTCTTTGGGACAATTAATAGAAGTCATGACGAACTTAAATACATGTTTGCAATACTGTGTGTGAATTTACAATTCTTAGCTCTCACATAAGTCTAATCTCATGAGAAATAATCAAATGCTTCGCAACATATTAGAGCTTTTCAAGTGATTAAAGCTAAAAATCTTTAAAAAATGATAAGCAATAAGATATTTTTTCATATATAATGCTAAGTGAAGTTTATTCCCTAAATCTCTTCAAGTATTTTCTTTGATGAGAAAAATAAACTTTTGGCTCAAGTGAAGTATATTTTCTTAAAAAAAATTATCAAATGAGGCTTTTCTACGGCTTTTCATTGAATACAGAAGTGGTGAAATTTATATTAAGTACTGTTAGTCTTTTGAAATCTTAATTCAAAACCATACTATTTAACAAGGATTTAAATCTTTTTTCAATTAGTAAACAGTAAGTCATATGAAATAAATCAAACTTTTAGTGTTTATTCTAAGCTAAACACTAAAAGTTTGATTAATTTCAATTGAGATTAACTTTACTGACAAAATATCTAAACCTAAGCCTAACATCACTTATAGTTAACTAATTATTGAGTTAAACTCAATTTGATTTTAAAAAAATATAAGCACTGGTTCCAGATATACATTTGCGATACTATTCATAGAGTAGAATGCGTTCGAGTGCTGAAAAACTAAATGAAATATTGTTTTGTTAGAGCGAAACAGTTACAGTGCTAAAGAATAACAAGTTTTGTCTCGATTTAAACATATGATATGTTTGTAAAATTTATTTCGCAAAAAAAGCTTACCATATCCTCATTCTGAATGGCCCAAAATAGAGAAGCACCGCACGCGACACACATCGTTACGCAAAACAGAAAATACTGGTAATAACAAAAAAGAAATAAAATGTATAAATATATAAACTTGTGTCAAATGAATTACTTGTTTTAAAAGTATACATAAATCAGTTCCAATACAAGTGAATATTTTGGCTCATTTTTAGGTTTTTAAACTTAAAGGTGTGGCACAACAACGCCTCTCATTATAGTTAAAAAGGCTTTATATCAAAGGTTTGGTTATTTGATATATAATTTTATTGATAATATAGTCTGTCAGTTCACGGATCAAGATCTCGATGATGAGTAACTTTGAATAATTATATCCAATTAATAGACGTGAAACTGAGTATATCTTTATTGAGCATCATTTGTCAGCACATTCTGGAGTTTCAGTTTCTCAAAAACTTGAGATGTGATGTAAATTGAATGATTAAATGATAGACCTGTTCAACATTATTGTGCATTGCATTAGAGGCGTGAATCTGCCTAAAAATTATTTCTATTGACAATAACTCAAATCTTTTCAATCATTTCTTAAGGGTTTTCAAGAGGTTTCTAAATATTAAATTTAACTCAACTGAGCACTAAATTATATCATAGCATAGAGAATCAAATAATGCACTCATAAGTGAAAAATAAATTCTAAGTTTTTATATAAACATCAAAACAGCACAAAATGCCTGAATATCAGAGAAGATGATTGAATAACAAATCGATCAATCAGTTTATCAAACAATATATATCTCTGCTCTAAAATAGTGTTGAAATGGCATACTTTTAAGAATTAGTTTGTTCTGTATAAATAAACCCAATAAAACTGCAAAGTGGTGAAAATGTTGACAAATTAGCCTTTAATTTAAAAGAATAAAGTTTTAAAAATTGAATTCAATCATAATTTGATTGCATAAACTCTTTACTTTAAACACAGATTGAGCTCAAATATTGAACTTTTGGTTTGACAGATGTCTTGGCTCAGTGTTAAAAACCGAGAAAAGGATTTCTTATTGCAAAACCAGTAAAACCAATTTTATTCTTATTCCGAGTCTATTGTACTTTTGTAGCGATTAAAAACTTTTCTTATATAATGGAAGATATTTATTTCCAAAATCAGTAAAATTACAAAAAAAACATTCATTGAATAAAATTTGATATATTTTTGAATAAACTCAAAAATTGATGAGAATTTTTTATATGAAAACTTCATTATATGGCTCTTTGCAGAGTAAAATGCTATTTATTGTTATCATATATATTATAACTCCAGTGCGAGCTATAATAACAATAAAATTTTCTTTTATTATTCTTATCATTGTGTGTTTCGAGTCTGGAGAGTTCATAAACTTTTGGAATTGTTGGGTTATCGCAGAGAATCAACTCTATTCACAAGATATTCTCTGTGATGCTATGCTTTGATAAATTTCTTTTTACTACTCTTGTAAACTAATCCATCACTGAAACTGTTTTGATTCTAAGCTTCGATAAAGGTTTTAACATGAATTCACCTTAATCTTAGTTGTGGTCAGACTTTAACTAATCTTTTAAAACAACTTCAATTAAGGAATACATTAAATAATAAAAACATTTACTCTAATCCGTGCCGAGAAATAAATTGGCAGAAATGTTATCTTTAAATGTTTTCTTTTTTGAGTCTGTAAAACATGGGCTCTGTATTAAAGTTAAATATCAAAATGTATGTAATTATAATTTGTGTAATTTTTTGAATATTTTAATGTAATTTCGTCATAAAAAAGCAATTAGTTTTGAATATGAATGTATTGTAAATTAGTTGCTATGATAGCACTGTTGTAAACACAGACACACAATTAATGGCATGCATTTGGAAGTTTGGGTCAAAGTTCTATCAAAATACAAGACCAGCAGAACATTAACCATCCGTAAAATGAGATAATACTTATCGTGCATTAATTACTTCATGAAAAAATGTGTCTGCAATAGAATTTGATCGAAAATCTGTTCCATTCGTTTATATAATCAAACCTTAAATTCAAGTTCAATGTATGACAAAAATAATGTAAAAGTCTAATAACTCTGGCATTAAAATTAATTATTAATTAAATTTAATCTCAAAATTCCTATAAACAGAAACTGATAGTAGTTTCAGAAAAATTGTTTATTGCTTTAATAGATTAAAGAAAGTTTTTGAATCATAATCTAATTAAGTTTTCAAAGCGTTGCCATCAGAAGAAAGTCTTTGGTTTATTCCGAAAAATAATAATTTAAAACTAAAGCTGAAGAACATTAGGTTTTGTATATAGCAGTAGTGATGGAACAAAAACTACTTAACATTGAGCCATAAAGTGGTTATTTTAAATGAGTTAACACATGACCGATCATTTAGAAATAGAATGACAATGGGAGAAATGCATCGTTTTTACGCTCACTCCAGAACAGCTTTACAATTCAATGTTAGGTCACTTTTGAATTAAGGCATAGACACTCATCAATGGACTAAATAACTAGAATCGCGTGATTTTAAATTTCAATTCAAGATATGATTATTAAACCGAAAGCTGTCTCGTGATTGCAAAACAACTTTCACTTTAATTTGAACTGAGTTTAAGTTTAGAATTTTTAAAATTACGATTTAAGCAAAACATTAATTTCTGTTAATCTAAACACACTCTGAGTGTTGTTCAACAAATTGAGGAATGTTTTATAGCTATTCGTTAAGCTATAAAAACAATAAAAAAAAACTATAACTATATAATAAATATGAAAAATTTTTTATATCATAAACAATATCAAAGTTACTCAACCGGAAACTGCTTTTTGAAAAATAGATTAATAAGAAAATAAAATTTCATAACTTGACAAATATTTAGAATTTTCGAACAGATTTTGTTATTTTTCTCAATAGAATAGTTTGACAGTCAGTCAAAAAATGCGAACGAACTGAAAATGACTTACAGTTCCCAAAAGACAAGACGATTCTCTGACAGCACCACAACATCCAAGAAAACCAACAATAGTCATAACACCGCCAAGAATTAAAAGCACAATGAATGGCGTCACGTAATACTGTCCGACTTCATTCAAGTCAAGATAATTCTGTGAATCCCACCAGAGATATGCTGAAAGGCCAAGGATTACGACTCCCAATAACTAATTTGAGTAAAAGAGGATACAAAACATTAACATTAAATTAACATAAATTTGTTATTATCTCATTAATGCTGTGAAGCTTACGATTGATTATTAGGTTATTAAAAACAAAATACATATAACTTATACAGAGAAAGATCTCTAAACCGTAATCAGCAATAGTGAGTCAGTTATTAAAAGGCTTACAGAGTGAAAAACCAATTCAATTATGCAAATAGATAGGGTCTCATTGAGTCGCGCCTTCTTGTACTGATGGCCCACAAAATCAATTAAACTGAAGCCCATATTTGTTTTTATATATAGATTGAGACAAAAATCTGGACCAAAACCCTTTGTTTCGCTATGTATTACAAATGTAGTTTAGGTGAAAAAAATAGATGAATAAGTAATTTGTTTTTATAAATATTTACATTCGCAGTGTTTTTGTTTAAGCCATTATTAAAAGTAGAAAAAAATTAATCATTTTTGGAGATAAACAGCGTATGTATTGGCTTAAACTTCAAGCCATGTTTGTCAGAAACGATTCCCAAT
>JAQGCH010003634.1:0-10249 GCA_034699485.1 Nanhermannia elegantula | reverse complement strand
GTTTCAGTGGTCCGAATGGTATTTGGACTCTAGAGAAGAAAGGAATCAAATCTGAATCAAACACAATATCGTTTAGTGATTGTGAGCCAACTTTGACACACTTAGCACTGGTTGCATTATTAAAATCAAAATTAATCAAATTTATCGTCAGTCAGAATATCGACGGATTATTCTTGAGGGCAAACATTAAGCGCCGATTCATAGCCGAACTTCACGGAAACTTTTTCGTCGATAAATGCAATCAATGCAACACTCGATTTATTCGGAAGACTCCGAGCGAGACATTGGGTCTTAAAGTCTCATCAGTTGGTTGTCTGCGAAAGTCTAGACCTTGTCGTGGAATGATTTGCGACACTATTCTTGATTGGGATCAAGACTTGCCTAAAGATGAGATCAGATATGCGGACAAGTATTCGCGTGAATGCGATCTCGCCATATGTTTAGGAACTACTCTACAGATAGAACCCGCCGGTTCTCTGCCCTTATTGACCAAAAAGTTAAATAACGGACGACTTGTGATTATAAACTTACAGCCGACTAAATTTGACACCAAAGCAGACCTTTTAATTCATGAATATGTCGATAATGTTATTATGATTTTATGCAAATACTTGAATGTAAAGGTTGACAAATACGACAGTTCTGCTGATCCAACAAAATCAGAACTTCCTGTAAAAGAATGGCGTCGATAACTGTTTTCTGATGGTGAGTGCTGTGCAAACTTGAAGTCATCAGATCTAAGAGAGTCATCACATCAGATATTTTAATTTACATACATATATAAAATTAAAAAATAATAATTACATTATTCATATTTATGGAATTTAGATATAGAATTATTGCACACAATTCGTTCATATCTTGAATTTAATGCTTAGAAACTCTGTTACCCTTTTTAATTATGTGATCAGCTCTTCATAAGTTTAAAATATTTATCGTATAATACGAGAGCTTTCTTCGCATATTCTTTGACAACGCTCTATAGTCATTAGTGGTTTGTGTCGTCAAATACCTTAGCTTTGAAGCTCATCTCAAATCAGTAGATTGTAAGCAAATCATATTTTGATTGTAATTTTGTACCTTTTTTACTATTATCTGTTTTGTACAAATTTTGCATAAAAAGCTCGAGTTTAATAGTATTGGATTTTAGATAATTGTAAAATTCCTCCAATTATACAATGTATATATTTTGTAGATTGAGTGCATATTATAAAAAATTATAACATCCATAATATTGCTTCAGTTTATCTAATAATTTGCTCGTTTTAAGTCTTATATTGAATCTCTACTCAAATAAACGCTATATTAATGTAATAGTTTGTAATGTAATGGAATGTAATACTTATTTTGCACTTTTTACTTATTTAACTCATTTTTATTTTAAGTTATTTAAGTCTTTTAATGTCGTTTTATTTCTTGTTAATTAAAGTATTTTTATTAACAAAATTGGGTTTTTTATCAGTTTAAAAGAGTTTTAAATTTAAAAAATTAATTCTTAAATATCGTCAATATTTGGATAGTTTTATAAGCGATCGGTTTAATTAAATCTTATTTAATGATTAATAAAGTGAAAATCACTTCAATTGAATATATAATTAAATAACTTTGTTTCAAATTAAAAGTAATAATAGCTTTAATTCTGTTTCGATTACAACGTTTATAAACACCTTTTATTTTATTAACAAAAAAGTTTTTAATCATTTTCAGTATCTGTTCAGAATTGAAGCTCTAGTGTTACTTCAGTGGCGTAGACATACATTTCTTACTCGATTTCCGCATCTTTTTCTATACTTTTCTTTTAATACATTTCAATATATTTTATTTCTTTTAAAGATTATGAAATGCAATGTATATTCAATACCTTTATGTAATTTTATAGGATATCAATGTAATTATGTTAATGTTTTAATTACAAAAAGTTAAGTTTTCACTGTTGCTGAAGAGTGAATATTGAATATACATTGCATTTCATAATCTTTAAAAGAAATAAAATATATTGAAATGTATTAAAAGAAAAGTATAGAAAAAGATGCGGAAATCGAGTAAGAAATGTATGTCTACGCCACTGAAGTAACACTAGAGCTTCAATTCTGAACAGATACTGAAAATGATTAAAAACTTTTTTGTTAATAAAATAAAAGGTTATGTAATTTATAGGATATCAATGTAATTATGTTAATGTTTTAATTACAAAAAGTTAAGTTTTCACTGTTGTTGAAGAGTGAATGTAATGTCTTTTTGTTGACATAGTGTTTCATTTTTATAATGAAATGTTAAAAAAACCCCAAAAGTGTTATAATTAATTACTACACGATTGGACTGATAGGACAGAGTCGTAATACTAGAGCTTCACTTCTGCTTCACTTGAAGTACAGCTTACACTCAATTTACATAACAGTGAAACATATGATACAGAGTTAACATTTATGTAAATATGTTATTATTAGTCATTCGTGAGAAGTATGAGAAGTGTTTCATTTGATGACTGTATCACTTAATCATAAACAATGAAAAGTGAGATCATATCATATCTTCAGACTGTTATAGAAAATCGTTTAAAAGATAATAAGAAGAGTCGTGTCATTAATTTGTTGGGAAGTGTTTCGCAAATCAAACAGTTCAAGCATTGGCTCAAAACTCACTATTCTTTCACTCATTTGAATCGCATTTTATTGCAATTCATTCGAGAAAATAGCGATTCATTTAATTATGACTTAAATACTGGTTATGTCTATAATAACAATAAATTAATTGAATCACTAATAAAACCAAATCTTTTATATAAATTGGAATCAAAGCAATCCATCGATTCATTTGATGACAATTTGTTTGTCTTTGAAATTATTATATTTGTAATGAAGACAATCAATGAGTCAAACGATAAGATGATATCTATTAATATATTAATTCAATTAATTGAAGACAATCTTCAAAAACAGTTAAATTATTACAAATCGAAAATCAATTGTTTTAATGAGAAAAATGAGAAAACATTTGAAAGCAATGAAAGCCTTTTAATACACTTATTGAACGAATTGAAGACTTTCTTTGAACTCAATAGTGAACAAAAAACTCTTACCATTAATAGTAAAACAAATTCAACTCAAATATGGAACGTTTTGACCGATTCTCTCTTCGTTTTAATCAAGAATTTATTAATCACTCATTTTTATCGATTCGGTAGAAGATCTTTGGATTCATTGAACTTTTTCTTAGAAAATCAATACTTAATTGCATTTAAATTTATGAATGAAAGCAATATATCTTTGATTAATGTAATCGATTATTATAAACACCATTTTGTTATAACAGAAGATAATAATATTCTTAATTCAAAACTTATTGATATTAATCTGTTAGATATGGATAAAGACAGATGTCTTGGCTTTCAATTGATGTATAGGTACGGACACGAAATCAGAGGAGTGGTTGGAGTTGTTGCCAAAGTTGCAAATAATTACGCTTTAATTGAGTCGTCCATTGATTTCGTTCTCAATCAATCACAGATTCATTTGTTAAGCTTTAAAGTAAAGCAACAATTTGTCAAAATTTTTAACGAAGAAGTGATCTCTTTGTCTATATTTCTTCATGTGGGCGATGAAATCAACTTTGATGTCACTTTTGTCTCAGCAATTGACCAGATCTCTGAACAAAATTCGAAGTTTATTAAGGATTTATGGTTTGTGACCCGTATTCATAACGTTAAACACAGCGCCAAATGCTTCATACCATTGGACTCGGATTTTGATAATAATTATTTATATGAAGAGCTTAGCGATGAAGACAGTGAACAGAGCTCTGATTCTAATGTATGTTTTAGTTCAAGTGAAGATAATTCAACTGATATGTTATAATGAAAATTAAAGTGCTTTAAGTCTTGCAGTCATTTCTTAACTACTTATAAAATATTTCTTGAAGAAGTTAATAGAACTTAAAATTTTAATCAATTACTTATTAGTTTACAAGATTTTATCTTAACATTGAAAAAGTTCTCTGTATTTGTGGAAAATTTGTTATATTTATAAAATGAAAATAAATCAATAAATGACACGATTTTATATCTCTAACATCTAAATGATTATTAAACATTTCTTATTAACTAATAATATCTATAAGAATAATTTTTTATATAAAAATTTATTTAACAATAAATATCTCAAAAAGTATTAGTTTTAGCTAAAAAACCTTTCAAATTGAGAATTCTCTGCTTAATTTACATATAAATCAATTGTAATTTTACTCAAATCCAAATTAAATGACGAGAAATACGAAAAAGTTTGTCCCATTTATTGTCGGCGAGTCGATTGTCGGTGAGTTGATCGTCACCCTACTAAAGATATTTGATATAAACTCTTTAGATGTTGTGGTATTTTTTGAATGATATCTTATTTTTTGTAAGAGTATAAGAAACGGTTAGTGAAATTTTACACTATTTAATGATAGAAGTGATTCTTCTATAAAAATAAAGATATAATGATGAGAATGAATCCATATGCTGCTATTCTTGTTCTGCCAGAACTCTTATTCAGATCTTGTAAACTATTCATAGTTTTATTTGATAGCAAAATATGTTGGAATCGATCACAGCCTTGTGTCCTATTTTGTGATTGAGTGCAGTTATAATAGACTTTTGTAATTAGCATTCTATTGATTTGCATTAATTCTTCGTATGCATCCAAATCGCATACTTTCCTAAAATTAAACTGTAAACAGTCTAATAATTCCCATAAAACACAACATAATATTTCATTTTCGTTCAATTCTGGTTTAACTTCAAAAGCATCTCTACTAATATTAACAGAATATTCCTGTACTTCATGATCTAGTTTCACATCAGTCTTGTTTAGGTCTATATTTTCAGTTTTATATAATTGAAATTTCCATTTAATAGCTTGAGAGCAACGTAAGGACAAGTTGTCTACTTTGTTGATGCATTGATACAACTTTTTGCTGCCGTCGACTTCAATCTAATCATAATAATAACAGTAAATTTTAATTAACTAATTGCATAAACAGTTTTAAAGCTAATTTTGATAAAAGAATTTTGAGATAAGTTTTTAAGCTCTCAGAATATTTTTAAAAACTTAATCTTAAACCAGAAATAGCCTATAAGAAAGATTAAGGTTATGAAATATCTAACTGTTTGATTATAACGGTAATAAAATATGTAATTATCTAACTGTTTGATTTTGAAATTCCAAATAAATAGTATATTTGTCGACATTTCCGCTTTCATACGTGTGTTGTTCCACTATATCATATCTCAAACTTGTTGAACTACATTTAATAAATGATAGAATTACTAAAGTAAATATAAGCATTGCACAGCTTTAAGTATTAATTATTATTTTATTATTAATTAACAATAATAGATTCAAATGTTTTGTTAAATAGGAAGGAATGCAAAAATGTCATGCAATAGGAATCTGTGGCGATTCAAATTGTTGGCGAGAAATACTAAACTTAATTAAAGGAAATGATTTATAATAATGTAACTTAATATGTAAGATAACTCCACTAATATTATGCATGCTTATATGCAGATATATAATGTAATATACACTTATTGAATTATTTTGTATTTTTATTTATTGACAATATTTCAAAATCTTTCGGCAATCACTTTTGAGGGATTATTTGCGATATAAAACTTAATTATTTGTTATTTATTAAATTCGAGAAATGAATAATTAAGAAAAAGAAACAATAAAAATAAAAACTTTGATCATTGACATATATTAGCATAAAATTACGCTTAAGTATTTAATATCTATAACAAAGTCATTAATCTAAGAGAAAGGGAGGCCCAGAGACTTAATCTATTAAATTTAAATAACTACCAATATATGATAATTTACAAATTTTTTCTTTATAAACTCTAATACATTAATTTCTGGATCAAATATAAAGAAGTGCGACAAAACTTGTTGTTCATAAATCAAAATGTTAAACCTCCGAATAGTAGGCTATCATGTAAGCAATCAATAAGTTTAATAATTAGAATAAATATTGTTATTATTATAAATTGCTTTATAGAGTCCTCCCTTCACTATTCTCTCTAAGAATAAAGATAAGATTCAAGATTTAGGGCTTTTAAAGGATTTTCTTAAAATTCTCACAAAACATTTGAATATTAGGTAAAAACTTTATCTTAATTAATTAAAATCAGATTAAAATAGTTATTATTTGAATTTTCGTTAAAGCTATGAAATAAATGAATGCACAGAAGGGTACGGCAATCCTGATAAAAATCACAATTGGAATGGAATTATAGGAATGCTAATCAAAAATGTAAGTTATGCAGAAAATGCAACTTTAAATGATCAAACTTTTTATTATATTGAACAATAGGAGACCGATATGTCTATATCACTACTATCCTCATCTGAAGAGAGATCTAAAGTTATCACATTTTCAAGTAGTTTAATAGTTAGCCCACATATAATCATAACAAGCTCTCAAATACCGTTTGAACGCAAAATAACAGATTATTTGTTTGCAATCGATTACAGCATTTGGCTATTATTGTTTGGCACTATTTTTGCATTGAATTCATTCTATTTCATTGACCAAAAAATTAAATACAGAAGTTTTTCAATACAAATATGGAGTTATATCAGAATCCTCTTAAATCAAAGTAAATTATTCTTTCAACTAAGTATTATTCAGTTAATTAATATTTTCTATATTATAAATAGGTTGGAATTCAGACCAAAAATTAAGCGGTTATGCTTTTGTAGTCTCTATATTTATATTAAATTATGCTTTAATTTGTAATTTCCTAAACTCATTAATTGGAGTCGAAATAGTTATTAATTCGGACCGATTTGCGATCGACTCACTCGCAGATTTGGCCCAAACAAAGAGCGTAATTCCGTCGATCGATTCCGGCTCATCTATTGAACCTTTTTTCCAGGTTTAAATAATTCCTATCTTATTATATGATATTTTATATTAGATGTTTGATAAGTCACTAAATACTGTAGATTTGCATTATTGTATATTATGGGAAATAAGTATTGGTTTGAGTTATACCATGTAATGCCCCCGGTATCGGATTTATCATATCCCCCGTTTTATATATAAAGTATTTTTTATTAAACATTTGTGACTATATTCTATTTTGAGTTTTTTTGCCACAGAAAAGCACCTTAGCTTCTAATGTAGAAATTTGGCGTCGAATACACAAAAATAGAAATTTTTCTATAGTTCCATACAATTCACAATTTAAAAATCCTTTAAGGGATTTAATAATCAATGGGAAAGTCGCAGTTATTAAACTATTAGTCGATGCATGGCTTCTGAGAATAGGTTTTTGCCAAATTGATTCCCAATGGAAATTACATTTCTCTTCAGAATCTATTATTACTACATCAATGTCATTGGGCTTTAGAAAGAATTTAGACAAGAAATTAATTATTGACATCAATAAAATGTAATTCAAGTAATTTTTAATTAGGTGTTCTTTAAATGAGTGCATATTAAAAATAATCTCTTAATAGAATTAACTCAATCGTATCCAACGGTTTAATCAATAAATGGATTACAGATATGTATTGGGAATACTCTCAATCAACTCATTCTGATATAAAATCATGCGTTTTCGATACAAACAATCAGCATTTCAAGAACTACATAACTCTTAAAAATACTGTAACACTAATGTATTCAGCACTTTTAGGGTTTCTGATTGCAGTTTTTGTATTATTGTCCGAGATATTAAGTACAAAATTATGTCAATCTGAACGGTTATTTTAATTTTATAAACTTTCTTAATTAAAATTTAAGTTTTCAAATATATTGGATTATATATAGATATAAATAAGGATTATAAGGTCAATGATGTTTAAAAAGAGATATTTGACAAACAATTTGATTGAATTTGAATTTTTTTAATAAGAAAAATTTAAGATTGAAGTCAATTTATTTTTGAACATTTGAAATAAACTGCTTTTCTAATACATTTAATGATTTAATTGACAAAAATATATTATTTAAACGGTTTACTTTACGATAGATTATGATCTGTTTTGATTGATTCCAGGATACGCTTCGCTTACTTCTAGATTTATGTCTTCAAAAACTCTGACCATACCCTCTGTTAACTCAACATATTTATTCCATGGTTTGCGTGATTATCTGCGCTTAACCTCTGCAACTTCCTGTTGCCATAGAAGCACACGTTCAAACTGACCACCGGTTAGAATTCCCAATTGAATGGTTCGCTGACCATTATGACGACTATGTTTGGTGACTCTAAGTGTCCAAAAAGTATGATTGGGCGCAGGCTTTAAGAATATAATTGGATTATTACCAATAATATTGTTTAAATTTTCGCAATCAGACAATAAATAACTTTTGTCTCGAACTAACTTTAGAGGAGAAAACATTTCACTTTCTTCGATGTCATAAAATTTAAAAGAGATTGGAGTCCGCGAACAAATAAAAGCTCCCGATTGGAAGATAATATAGACATAATTACGATGAAAATCATTATACAAATGCGGAGACGTTTCGTCGATCATAAGTACTGATGTGTTTTCGGGAATATAAATGCCATAAATTTTATGATATTCCATAAGAGCCTGATTGCGATTTTCATAAGTTCTGAGATGAACTTAATGTTCAATTTGATAAAAACCAAAGTGATGGTACTTCTCATCATCAAAGCGAGTCCATCGTCTGTTAAGAGAATTCGATTCATCGATTTTGATGCCTATTATTATAACTCCATTTCTCAATCCATGATATCTTGGAATCACATTATGCAAAACTCCTGCCTTACTCACTAATTTACTCTCAGGTAAACCTTTTCTCCGACAAAGAGTAACAGTTCTAAGCTTTAAGTCAGTTCCGCAATAAAACGAATAACTACCAAAATGGTTACATTCTCTGAATCGGTGCTCACACATCGCTGTCTTTCTTCCCGCCACATCCTTCTTCGGCGCGAAGACTATTCCGCCGATTTTCAGATAAAACTCTTGCCTTTCTTTAGAATTGCAAACCGTTTTAGTAGCGCTATATTCAAAAAGGTTGCCATTGACTACATTTTTGACTCTTTCGACATAAAATACTTCTTTGTGTTCAATATTTTTTGGTCGCATTTTTTTATCTCTGTTTCAAGAATTTTAGTGAAACTTTTGTCAAAGGTCTTCAAATGGAGAAAATGACTTAATTTAACTTTTTTTTGAATTGAAAACAATTGTTATAAATTATAATTTCAAAAATGAGAGGAATGTGTCAAATGAGTTATACATGAATTATCAAGAATGTAATGTTGAACTTATTGCTGCAAACAATTTACCGGTAATAATATATGCAAAAACAGCTTTATCAGAAAACAATACTTAAAAAAGCTTAAAAATATGTGTTATGTTCACTATTATCTCTCAAGTCCTTTTTAATTAGTTAATTGATTAAATTTTTTGTTTTATTTTCAACTATTCACTAATTGTGAGAATATAGAGTTTAAATTAACTTTTGATAATCTGTATTATTAAAGAAAATCATGTCAGTCAGTCTGTCTGTCTGTGTGTGCGTGTGTGTGTAATTCAACAATAATCTAATTAAATTTTTACAATAATATGGCTCATAATTTCCTTTATAAAAAATTAGTACTGTAAAGCACTATAACAATACTTTTATCACTACGTATACGAGCATAAAAACTAGAAAAAAGCCCATTATCTAAGCTTAAAATATATAGTGAACTAACACAATTTAAAAATTTAGAATAATTGTGATTCAAAGGGATTCACTTGTCTTTTGTCTAACAATTAAATTATTTTATAAACAATAATAATATTCAGGCAAACACTCATTCTTTAAATTTTAAATTATTTTAATAACCGTTTAAATTCCTTAATACTTTTCAGTCAGAATTCATTACTGTAATTAAAGATCAGTCAAAACATTAAAAATGAGTGAAGAAAGTGATGAACAATTCAAATGTGAATCAAGTCATTCAGAAATGGAACAAATAAATGAAAGCTATCCTCAAGACAAGAATAACTTATAGTCAAACGAATTGAAGTCTTATCCCAAAGACTCATTCGATAGATTTGGTGACGATTTGATGGAAGATATTTTTCAATTCCTGCTATTAACTGAAAAAGTCTTGTTTCGATCCGTTTCAAAACAATGGCAAAGACTTATTCTCAACAAACAGTCATTTCTGGAGATATGGAATAACAGCGGACAGCTTTTCGATGGTGTAAAAGTCAAAGAGAGAAATAGTATAAAAGAGTTA
>JAQGCH010003633.1:0-10250 GCA_034699485.1 Nanhermannia elegantula | reverse complement strand
AGGACTATTCACGTGAGTTCTCAACAATACATGTATTGCAACAATTGATTGAATTCGAAGTGAATGACATAAAACATCGCGTTTTACTTATAAAATGTCCATTAATCTTTCCATCGAAGAATTAACACGTGTATCGAGAAAAATGGAACAATATCTAGATATACAATAAAAATTTCATTCTTTATCTTTAATTTGGTGCATAATTTTTGAAAATCAGTTTACAAATAAAAAAATATAGGAGTTTAAAATAGTTTTATTGTAAAAAATCATCCTTTATAATTTTTTTCTGTTTAACGTGAGTTTATTTAGTGAAACCCCATTATTGCAAATTTCAAAGGCGGTCTCAACCGTCTACTATAAAGGGGATAATCTGTATATTGGTATAGTTTATACCCTTTATAGAGGACCAGACCGGCCAATGCCTTTACAATAACAAAGATTTACTAAAAAATATTTTACCTTTCATTCATAGTTATCCTCATTATAGTGAAAAGGCATGGGAAGTGACAATTTCTTTTATTATAATGTGATTTTATTATTAGCGAACACAAGTTCTGCTATGATTTTAGGATCTGTGAATCGTCAATGAGTTTGAGTTTTGATACACTTGGGAATACACTTATATGTAGAGATGAAGGTTGACAGGCATTGACATCAAATATCGGGACACACACTTTAAAGTCCTTTATGTTAAATTTAAACAGTTTTTTGCTTCTTATTAACAGTTTCTATGTCCCAATCTTCTAAATTTGTGATATCAAGTCATCTAATGTGTCATATAATAATCTAATTGTAAAAAAGATTCACTGTTAGAGTCATAAATAATTATGTTATTAATAATTAGTTTATTATTTTTACACTTTTTTAACGCACTTTCAAAAAATTTTATAAACAAAAGAACACGTTTTTAAAATTTAAGCCCAGAATTTATCTTAAATTAAGTCCAGGACTCCTAATCTAAGTACCTAACCTAACCTTCAATTGCCTGCCTTAAGGCATTTTGTAATCCTTTATTTCTTTCTATATATTATCACTTCACTCAAAACTTGTTTCCGCACTACAATAGACTGTATGTATAAGTTAATGATAAGTTTTGTTGAAAATTTTAAACTTAAATT
Organism: Nanhermannia elegantula; assembly: GCA_034699485.1. NCBI lineage: Eukaryota > Metazoa > Arthropoda > Arachnida > Sarcoptiformes > Nanhermanniidae > Nanhermannia > Nanhermannia elegantula. The sequence continues at coordinate 9,132 of JAQGCH010003633.1, read as the reverse complement.
AATGCGTCTCTTCTGTGATAAGGGAGAATGGGAGGGGGTTTACGATCAAGTAAAACAATTATATTATACCCACTCAGGAAATAAAGTAGTCTGCCTGACGATTGACAGGTCCTAAAATCACAGCAGAGTTGTAAAACAATAAAATGATACAGTTACAGTTTAGCACTCTTTATCGTGAAACAATTGGGACAGACAGACAGGCCTTTACTATAATGGAGTTTTACTATAAACGAATACAAATTAAACTACAAAAATGTTATACACTATCAGCCATTGTAAGCTGGTTTTCACTAAAACTTGAATAAATTGTATATTTTGCTATTTTTTAATAGAGATTTTTAAAATTTTTTCAGACTTGTCTCATAAAACTTGCCACCGCTTTAAGAAAAAATTCAGGTTAATCGCGTTCAAGTTTAAAAATGACAAATCAAATATTTTAAATTAATTAAAATTTTAAGCACAAGTAGTTAAAAAATTGAATGTTTGATCATTAAATAAACAATATTAGAAAATTAATTTTTTTGCTTTTTTTATTTATTTAAACAATAATTTATCATAAGAAAGATTAATGTTTTGCAATTTTATACTGATATAAAATAAAATATCAAAAAATAAATTATAATGCAATTCAGTATTAACTAAAACAAATTGAAAAGCAATGATAGACTCAATTCAATTCAATTAAGTTAAATGAAATTTTTAAAATTAATATTAAATTATCTTTTATTTCAAATATTAGCGTAACATTAATTACAATTGATGACGAATTTTATGAATTGAAAAATTAATGTTAGACAGAAATTCTATATTCTTTGATAAACATCAGTAGTGATGAGATCAAAATCAAATCATTAAATGAAAAGTTATGTCATAAACAAATCGCTGATTTCTAGAATAGATATTAGTATACAATTGCCCGCACTTCTGATGGAAAAATTCATTGTTGAGAAGAAATATGTTTTGGTTAATATTGAATCGTTTAAATGATTGTAATGAATATAAGCAGAACCTAATTAATATTTACGAAATAAACATATTATTGACGTTTGTTGTGGTTATTATCTTACCCTTTTATCAATGCCGTAGTAAGAAATTTTTGGTTGGGGAGGACAGACATAAGAAAATTCTAAGATTTGATCATTTTTAAAATTACTAAAAACTTACCATTAAAGTCTGAAAAAGTTTGGGGGGGAGGGGGTTAGTGGCCCGTAGCCCTTAGCTAGCTACTGCACTGCCTTGTATTGACTAATGATGGAGAAGTAAGTATATACTTATGGTGGGAATAATTGGGGATAACTTGGGATTGAAATTGTATGAATGATGAGTACATTATCGCAATTTAATGTAGAAGTTGGCATTTACTAGCTGTGACATTTAGTCATAATGTATATTTTTGTGGTTGAAAAACTTTTGGCCAAATTCGGAAATGGTAACAAAAGTTATCTCAACTCATTGAGAAGAACTTATTAAACCGAAAGAAGTGAAAATTAAAACAAATGTAGATTAATACATGAGATAACAATCAACAAATAAAATGCATTTGGATCATTTAATAAACTGAAATTGACATCTAGGAATGCGGTAACAAAGCATTTTAAAATTAATTTATATCTAATATACAATTCATTTAGTAATTAATTTATTCCAATTATATTCTAAAACTTTGGAAACTATAAGTTTGACAGCAATTCAAAAACAAACTAATGAAGTGATGGGTTATTGTATTATAACGACCACAAACGCAAACACAGCATCTGTTGAACCACTTTATGCTGAGAGTCAACAAATCGCTGAACTATTAATTGGCAAAAGCTGTCAATTATTGCCGATCACTATAACTAATGGTTTAAAAATGAAGTGTTGGGACTGTAATGAGAGAGCGAATGACATCGCAATCAAAATGGGATTAACTCTTGAAGCAAAAGTACCGATACTTTTTACTAAACAAGTAATAGAAGGAAAACTCGAAAAAATATATTCAGTCAGTAATACAGGTTCTTATCCTTTCTAATAAGAAGCAAAATAAATCAGAAATTAAATGTATGTTTAAATTAATTCAAAATTCAAATTCAATTTCAAATTCAAATAAAATATTGATTACTACTTTAACAGTATATCAATGACAGCAGTTGTATCATAAATGCTGTCGCTATCTTTCCTATTACAATAATTGCATTTTAATTGATTAAATAACTTATTAGGCTTGTTTTGTACAAAACAATGATATCTCCCTATAAATATCAATTAATAATAGAAATAATTAAATGAAGCTCACAGTACAATGATGTCAAATAAAAACTGCAAAAATGGTGGATCAAATTTATTGTTTTGGTATTAGTTATTATCTTGATCTACCAAAATTTGATCCACCTTTGCCGTTTTTATTTGACATCATTGTACATAAAGTAAATAACTTATAGCGGATAATAATAAGCATAAAACATGCCAATTATGTATCAGAATTTATAATGAATTATTACTCTTGATGTAGACACAGATGCGATTTTTTGCATTGATTTGCACTGTTTAACGTATAATTTAATTATTTAATTATCTGTTTCTACTTAAATATTCTGGAGATAATTATATAAGAAAAAATATTTAACTATTGTTTAAATACAAAAAATTTAGTATATATATAATGAAGTTTAATGAAAAGATCATGAGATTATATAATCTATTTTTAAATGTGATCACATCCTTTAATTTATATGAAATTTTTTCCTTAATTATCATTTTATTGATTTTGATCATTAGATAAAATAATGATATAATATTTTGCATGTGATAGTCAGCAATTTTTAATGGATTTTGATTATTATCAGGGTTCGCCAAGGGTAGGGTGTATATCCCCCCCCCCCCCCCCCAAGATTTTGATATTTTGAAAAAGCATACCTTGGTCCCCTCTTTGATTTTTTTCAAAGTTAATTAAAAAACTAATTAATTGATTTTTTGTGTTATTTATCGATAATAATGCATAACAAATTTTAGTGCAAAAATAAATTTCTGAAATTTTTTTTGCGCGAGAACATATTTTTCAAAATATTGTAGTAGGAAAACGATAAGTTTTTCAACTAACATGTTTTTTTGGGAAAAAATCAATTCAATAATTGGCGGAAATTCTTTTTTAAATAATTTTTGGCGGAAAAATCGATTCCGTAAAATAATTGTCAAAAACCGATGAGTATTGGCCCCCTTTCAATTTTCAGGATTTTTAGAAAGCTCGCCCCCTGGAGCTTTCGGGCTTGGCGAGTTCTGATTATTATTTATTGATTAATTGATTCAAAATTTTTGACATTATAAAATTTCTCTCAAAACATAGATTACTTATTTATTTGTTGAAATGTATGTAGATTTTAAATATAAATATTGCTAAATCTTCTATTATATAATATAAAATTATTATATTAAAATTAGATAAAATTTTAACTTTTGTTTGTTTATAATAAACCCCGTTATAGGAAAGGCTTAATCAGTTTCCAACCCTTCACTATAAGCTACTTTTCGAAATTCCTGATGTAAACTATACTTCAAATGAATCAAATATAATGCAAAATTTTGTTAATTAAAAACCTTTCAAAAGAAGATAATCAATACTGACTATAATTAAGTTAATTTTTCAGCTGTTTTAATATATTAATGAATTTCTTCTAATGATTTTTAAAAATTTTATTTGTATATTCATAAAAGCTAATAGTATTAATGGTAAAATGTTTATTAAGTATTTCTATATAAATAGTGGGAAAAGTAAAAAAAATACAATTTTTTAGAAATATGAATATGTGGTCATCTTTTAGTTCAATATTTCTTATAATTTTTGGGTTATTTGTGGTGATTGAGGCCCAGTTTAAATGTCCTCCAATGTCGGGAACTAAAAGTTTGACGGACATTATGAATGAAGTTAAAAAACTAGAAAATTACGGAATAGCTCAGTGTAAATGTAAGTCATTTTAATTTTATATTTCGTATAAAAAGATATGTGTACTATTGTTCTTAATAATAATTTAATATATTATGAGTTTGAGTCAGTTATAGTGCTACACTATAAATGTGCATCCAGTGGGCATCTAATGCAATAAACACACACAACATTTGTTTTAAAAAGATTTTTAATGTTGCAAATGTTCTAAAATTAAAAAAAACAAATATTGTTCGAACGCTTTTAACTAGTGCTGATTCAGTGCATTTAGATTATTATTTTAACTAAAATTCATAACAATTTTTTTAAACAAAATTAAAATAAGTTAAATAAATGATCGAAAAATACATTTAATTTATAGTGGGGATAACTCAAGCTCAGTTGAATACAGTTTATAACAAGTGGTAAGCATATTGAGACTAATTATCATCATTATTAATAATATTAATAATTTATTATTATTAAAATATTTATATTCATCGAAAAGTGCGGTGCCTGTACTTAAATGTTTAGGCAATGAAAAAACGGTAAGTATAAATCACATTCACAATTATAATTAATTAATATAATTTTTTATTAAATTATTTTTTTAAAGAAATGGGCGATTCCATTGGGAAAGGCTTGCGCTTTGACAGACTCAAAAATTGGTGTAAACATGAAAAACGCTAAAAAGCTCTGCAATACTAGTGACCAAAAAAAGGTACAGAATCTTATTTAAGGCAAAAAGTATTATACAATTTATTAATGCAATAATTCTATTGATAGGTAGAAAACTGTGCTATGTCTCAATATAGTTCACATCAGTCACAGGCGATGACAACTCTTTCAACTAAAGGGATTACTGGTTTTGCATATAACGTTCTAATAAATATCCAAGTAAATTTAACACATATATATATATTTTATATATATATATTATACCCATTATAGTGAAATTAGTTATAATGGAACCACTTGGCCATAAATATAACTTTATTTAATGTTTAGCTTGAGTTTACTTTTTGAGAAACCCCGTTATAGTAAATCTCAAAAGCGGTCTCAACTAGTGTTCGGAATTGAGGTAAAAACTGATCCCACACATATCCAGCACTCCTGATATTCACAATATTCACTTTAAGATATATTCCACTATAAGGGGTATAATCTTTATTATTTTTTCTAATTTTATAAAGTATTAAATTTAACTTATTTTTAGAAATGTCTCACCGCTCAATTCAAAGTTTTAAGGAAAAAATCAGGTTAAGATAGTTCAGTGTTAAAAATAAATTAATAAAATATTTTAAATAAATAAAAATTTTGAGTATTTACGGTTCAATAAATAAACAATAAGCTGATTAATAATTTTTTATTTTATTTATAATTTATAATATATTTATGTCAGAGGTCTTTAATTATAAAATATATAGAGAGGAAAATACTGTGTCTAATACAATATCCATTCTCTAATAATGAAATTATATACACTGTAAATCAAAAATTTCAAATTTAAAAGTTTCAAAAATTGAAGTAAAATTTAAATAAATTTATTATATAGAGTCACTACTAGGAAGAAAATATTTATTTGATGACCTAACTCAGATTTAATAGTTAACTTAAATCCACCGAAAATCATGTGGTGGGCCACGTGTTGGACAGCACTGTTATAGAGAGTCACTATTATGAATAAAATATTAATTTGATAGTCAAATACACATTTAATCGTAAATATATTTTATAAATCATATTTTTAATTGATCTGAAATTAACCAACACGGTTAATAGCAATATGATGCTCTATTGCATCGTCAAGTTGCTAATAACTGGATCAGACAGTATTTAATTAATTAATAAAATTTATATCAAACTACACCTATGCTTGTATTCACTATAGTAAATATTTTATTTACATTTTTAACTCGTGTTGTGTAACAAAAACGAATATATAGTCACTCCTATCCACCGCTCTTCATTGTTGTAAATTTTTCATATTGAGAATATATCCCATTGTTGAAAAAATGTTTCTGAATTCTCATACTATTGAGAATATATCCCATTGTTGAAAAATTTCAAATTTTCATATTATCATATTATACTTTAACCAACTATCTCATCATTCAATAATGAATAAAATAATATATTGCGTTCAATAATATAAAATTTTTAAAATGATAAGTAAGGTCCGTGAAAATGACAACAATATGCATTAAATTGTGATCAGTATTGAACGGTCCATTATTTCCTTAGGCTTTTTAACACCATTTAATAATTACAACAATTTATTATATTAAACTTTAAATGAATATAAATTTAAATAATAAAAATTCTATGAATACTCTAAAAACATATTTTGAGTAATATTTATATTCATTAAGAATGTTAGCGTTATATTATAAGAAATATTAAATAATTATTAATATCTAATATTTATTGAATATAAATCCAACACGAGTTTCATAATCCTGATTCAGTGTTGTCTATCAATAAAAAGAGCGCTTTTGAAAGATGCCAATCACCTGTTGGCATAATTTTTCACTAATTTATAGTTAACTTAGTTTGAGTTCTCGTATATAAACGAAATTTTATTTTGCTTTTGAAGCTTATGTTTGAGATGTGATCATCTGTTAAGTCTGAAGTGCAAAAGTGATGTTCAATTGAAATTGTTGGCATCAAAGCAAAAGTATCTTTTTTCTTAATCTAATTTATTTATAAAGGTTTATATTGATGAATGAAACCATTCAAAACCTTATCAATGAAGGCATTTTCAAAACTCAAGGATCATATTTTTGTAATCATTATAACCAGAGCCCAGACTTCTTATTATGGTATAAATTTTTTTACAGTTTGCATTATAATAATTACTAAAATTCATATAAAGTAACAAAGAAATTACTGCTATTAAAGCAAAGGTTTGCCTAAAGAAAAAATACAAATTAAAAACTTCAAAAATTACTTCTTTTCTTTATGTATTTTTCTCGATAATTAACATCTAATAAGCCCTAATGTTTAGTTAATAGTTACAAAAGTCTTTACTAAAAATCCGGGCTCTGATTATTACGTAATTTAATATTGAAGAGAGGTTGCAAAATGGCTTTGTTATCAATCTTAGACTTTCATCTCTTGTAATAATTACAAAACAATGTCCACACCAGCGGGTAAGCCATCATTTATTATCCGTAAATTAGAAATAAATGACTGCAAAGAATACAGAGATATTCTGACAGAAGTGAACTTCAGTGCAGCCAAATATATAAATGAAGTAATGGTTAAAGTAGATCCAGACTCTACTTATGTGGCTCAAGACATACAAACCGGTAGGATTTCATTTAAAATTTTTGTTTTCTATAAGATGTTGTTAATTACATAGAATTTAAAAAATTCAGGAAAACTATTAGGCTTTTGCGGCGGATATAATCATACATCAAATTTCGCTTTTATCGGTCAATATGTGGTTAGACCTCTATATCAGGGTTTAGGAATCGGTACAGCCATTTGGGATACAGTAATGACACATATCGGGAATGAAAGAAATATTTCATTATACCCGACAACCAAAATGTTTGATATTTATAAAAACAAATACGGGTTCGGTATTGTTCCTGAAAAAAGATTACATTTTTATAACGGAAAAGCAAAATGTGATCTTTTAATTAAACAATTAGAAGGAATTTCTTTGATTCCCATAAATAAAGATAATATTCATTCTGTTGTTGGATATGATAAACAAGTTTGTAATGGATTAGAGAGAAGTACTTTTATTGAAGAATATTCTAAAACTCCGGAAACTATAAGTTTGACAGCAATTCAAAAGCAAACTAATGAAGTGATGGGTCATTGTATTATAACGACCACAAACGCAAACACAGCATTAGTTGAACCACTTTATGCTGAGAGTCAACAAATCGCTGAACTATTAATTGGCAAAAGCTGTCAATTATTGCCGATCACTATAACTAATGGTTTAAAAATGAAGTGTTGGGACTGTAATGAGAGAGCGAATGACATCGCAATCAAAATGGGATTAACTCTTGAAGCAAAAGTACCGATACTTTTTACTAAACAAGTAATAGAAGGAAAACTCGAAAAAATATATTCAGTCAGTAATACAGGTTCTTATCCTTTCTAATAAGAAGCAAAATAAATTATAAATTAAAAGTATGTTTAAATTAATTATAGATATAAAGCTGTTATTAAGTTATAAGCCATGAAAATGTAAATAACCCAGAATTGCATAAAGTCTAAGCTTTCTTTCTTTTAGTAAATCAAATAATTAGAAACTCGTTAAAATTTTTTGATTTCAATAAACATTTTGTTGCTTTTAAGTATTTATAGATAAATCACAATTCTAACAGTATATCTATGACAACAGTTGTATAACAAAAGCTGTTGCTATCCTTCCTATTACAATAATTACATTTTAATCCATTAATTATTAGGTTTGTTTTGAACGAAACAGAGATATCAATTAATAGTAGAAAGAATTAAATGAAGCTTATGGTACATAAAGTAAGTGAATTATAGTGGATCATAAGACATGCTAATTATGTACCGTTATATAATTTATGATCAATTATTACTCTTTCTATTGACTCAGATGCGATCATTTGCATTGATTGAAAAACTGTTTAAAATTACATTTAATTATTTTATGATCTGTTTCTACTTAAATATTTTGAAATTAATTAAAAAAATTATAAAAAAGTTAACTAACGTTTAAAAAAAAGGAATGAAGTTAAAACCAGTTAAATGTAGTTTAATGAAAAGATCGTGAGATTATATAATGTATTTTTCAATATAATCACATTTTTAAATTTATAGCTAATTTTTCCCTTAATTATCATTTTACTGATTTTGATCATTAGACAAAATAATGATCTAATATTTTGCATGTGATAGTCAAACAATTTTTAATGGATTTTCATTATTATTAATTGATTCAAAATTTTTTGACAGTATAAAATTTTTCACAAAACATAGATTACTAATTTGGGATTTGTAAGGTTCAATAATTATTGAAATGTAGATTTTAAATAAAAATATTACAAAATCTTCTATTATCTAATATAAAATTGTCATTTTTATTCATTCATTCATTCATTTTCGGGCCCGCTTTTCCGTTATGGTCGCGGAGTTAAATCGCGAAGGAGTCCACGCCATTGATCGCGATCTTCCGCCACGGATATTATATCGGTCCAGGTGTTGGCAGGAAAAGTCTCTCAGAACAGATATGGGACACG